>CAUYON010101020.1:0-36178 GCA_963573935.1 Arctocebus calabarensis | reverse complement strand
CCAGCCATGTACACCTAAGGTGGCGGGTTCGAATCCAGCCCGGGCCCGCCAAACAACAATGACGGCTGCAACCAAAAAATGGCCGGGCGTTGTGGCGGGTGCCTGTGGTCCCAGCCACTTGGGAGGCAGAGGCAAGAGACTTGCTTGAGCCCAGGAATTGGAGGTTGCTGTGAGCTGTGATGCCACAGCACTCTATCCAGGGTGACAGCTTGAGGCTCTGTCTCAAAAAAAAGAAAAAAAAGGTAGAATCCAACTCTTTAGTGTAATTTTCCTTAATTTATTCACTGCGTAAATACTAATTAAGCATTTTCTCTTCATGAGGTATTGCCTCAGGTAAAAATTTTTCGTGATAGTCTTATTTATAAAGAATTATCTGACTAAGTTAATTTTCTAAACTAAAACAGTAAAGATGTTAAATAAGATTAAAATTTGTATATAAATTGCTTACTGCTTGTTAATACTGTTGCTTTAAAATATTTAGTAAGTCATTTTATATGACATTTCGTTTACTTTTACACTTGTGAAATCTCCACAACAAATCTTTGATGATTTGAGTGTTAGGGGTCCAGGTAGGACACTGACAACACTGCAGATTTTGATTTCAAATCCACACTTTCAATGTAAAATGTTACCTTAGGTTAGGAAATTCAGTCCTACTTCTCTTAACTTAGAATATTTTAATAGGTCCTTTTTAGTTTTGTATATATTAATTAATTGCACTAATTTAATAAAATTCATGATTTTATATTATTCGTAAATGTAAATTTTATGCATTCATGTTTTATAAATTAATTTTACTCAAGATAATTGTGGTTTTTCTAAACTGTTTACTCTTTCAAATGTTAATATGCTAAAGGCACTCTAAAGTAGGTTCTGTAGAATATTAAGCCACCATTCCACCAGTGTAATATCTTAAATCATTGCTTTAAGGAAGTTCTTGTTTAAGAAGTCATTATTCAGCAATCTAAAATTCTTTTTTGAGCACATATCAAGTACAAGGATCTAAGCAATGTTTGCAGAAGATCATAGTGGTGAATAAATGACAGTGTCCCTACTCTACCCATCAAAGATGTAAACTAATTTCCTTGGAGGTTTAAGACATATAGGGATATACTGTGTATACTAATGGGCATAGAATATAGATAGTCCCCAATTTAGGATGGTTCAACTTAGGATCCTTTACAATGGTGCCAAAGTGGTACAATAGGAAGAAGAGGACGTATTTGTTAGAAAGTGGTACAATAGTCTCTTGTTATGTTGGATGAAGGCAGTGAGCCACAGATCCCAGTTAACCAACTATCACAAAGATAACCAATCAGTACTCTGAGGTGTGATGTGTTGCCAGATGACTTTGCTCAACTGTAAGTGTTCTGAGCACTTTTAAGGTAGGCTAGGCTAAGGTATGAAGGCTGGTAGATTAGGTGTATTGGGTACATTTCTGACTTATGAGATTGTCAATTTATAATTGGTTTATGAAGAAGTAACCTCATCACAAGTAGATGGCCATCTGTATTAAGAGGTAAAGAAGCTCCAAGGATACAGGCCAAGAGTGCTTCTGGCTAGGACAAACATGGAAAGCTTCTTGGGTTAAGTGTTGAAGAATGAACAGTATTTCATCAGCTTGAAATTTATAAAGAAGAGGCCATTTCATGCAAGGAAAATGATTATAGCAAAATGCGAAGGTGGCAAAAATAGGACATTCACAAGCTATGGCAAATAATCTAGTTTGACTAAAAAAATGTGTTTATACCTAATTGTAATGTAATTTGGATACCAAACTATTTAGACTTCGTAAAGTTAGTGCTCCAAGGAGCTTATATAATATTAATAAAATAAAGCTTAATCTAAGAAAAAACTGTCATTGGTATATAGCATATATTGGGAGTTGGTTAGAAGGAAATTATGGTGTGGCTTAAATTTGAGTGATATTTCATTGAAAGAATCCAAAGATATGGTAATCTAGCTGACTTAGAAAAAAGATATTTTTAGGGTTTTGGGTTTGATTATCATAAGAATGGGAAAAACACAATGAGAGCGAGACAGGAATATATTTTGAGGGGGAAAAACTAATTAAATTTGAAATACGTTAGGTATGGCCAAGGTTTAGCAACCATCTAGTCATTATTGCTCCTCTTTTTACAATACTTGAATATTATGATTTAAATTTGTATATGGTATTTGTATTTGTAGTTTGTATCCAGTATTTGTATTTGTTTTCAGATGTCGAAAGTAAATAAAAGCAGTCTTTATGTTTATGGTACATTTTATTCTGTTTTTAAACTTATGTTTCAACAGGAACAATATAAACAGGCATTTCCATCACAGTTAAAGAAACAGGAGTCATCTAAGAGCCTGAAGAAGGTTATTGCAGCTTTGTCAAATCCAAAAGCAACCTCTACTTCACCAGCACATCCAAAACAAACAGTAGAAAACAACCACCCTAATCCATTCTTGACAAATGCACTTTTAGGTAATCACCAACCAAATGGAGTTATTCAAAGTGTCATTCAAGAAGCTCCTCTAGCACTTACGACCAAAACTAAAATACAGAGTAAGATTAATGAAAACATTACTACGGCAGGTAGCACCCCTTTTTCCTCACCTGTAAATTTGAGTATAAGTGGGAGAAGAACCCCTGGCAATCAGACACCTGTAATACCCTCTGCCTCTCCCATTCTGCATAGTCAAGGGAAGGAAAAAGCAGTTAGCAATAATGTAAATCCAGCAAAAACACAGCAGCACTCCCTTCCTGCAAAATCTTTAGTGGAGCAGTTTAGAGGAACAGATTCAGACATTCCCAGTAGTAAAGATTCTGAAGATTCAAATGAGGATGAAGAGGAAGATGATGATGAAGATGAGGAAGATGAGGAAGATGATGAATCTGATGACAGCCAATCAGGTTATTTTCTATTTTAAAGTATTTTTCTAAATGTTAGGTGAACCAAAACATTTTAAAGAACTTCTTAATTTACAGATTTATAATAATTTTCATTCACTGTGCTTTACATAGCTTTGTGCATATCTACAATGAGCTCCTAAAATACACGAGTAACTGATTATAGGAAATCCTAAGTTAAATTGTCCATTTGACATTAAACAAATAATAACTTTAGAGTGAATATAAATGATACATAAATTAAGACAATTTCATCAACTTGCTAATTTTCGTTTCATTCAGGACAGTTTATTTGTCCTCTTTTTTTTTTTCTATCTCTCCTGCTACTTGTTAAACTGCATCACCTTTGAACCTTTGAACAAAGGTAAAATTGTAGACACAGTCATTCAGAAAGTACTGAAAACCTAAATCCCTACAAATGTCCATCAGTAACACAGAATTTATTAAATAACACATGGAGTATTTTCTAATTTAATTTTATTCACTTGCTAGGCTTTAATTTGGGGCGAGGGATATTTCTTTGTGTTTTTCTTTTTCCTTTCCTCTCCTCGTTCCACAGATGACTAAAAACATAAAAAACATAAAATAGCGTAAGTTTTAAATACAGGAATGAAATACATTTTTATAAAAGTTTGTGGATTTGTTACTGGTCAGACACAAATTCAACTAAATTTTCTATCTGCCAATGTGAACCGGAAAATATAGTCAGTTAGTACAATTTAAAGCCCCTGTAAGTTAAAAACAAACTACTTGCTTAGGGTAAGAACAACTTGTCCTGATCGTAATTTTTTAGGGGTTCTTGTGATAGCAACTTTGCATGATAGGTAATTAAAACTGATACTCAAAACTTTCAAAAATTAATTTTTATAATGAATTCAGTGTAACCAAAGAGTACCACACAAAATAGAATTCTGCAAAAGCTGTGTTTTCTGGGGGCAATTAGGATGTAGTCCAATTATCAGTCCTATTTTTATTAAGTTTAATCTAGTAATTTATTTTATGTATCAGGAATTGTAGATGCATTATATATAAGACTACATATCTAGAACTTAAATTATTAAATCACTAAATTATCCTATTATAATTATTTTTGTAAGCCTATTTTTTTTTAAGAAACCTGATGAAGTCTTGCACCTAAATAGAAAGACTACAGCCAAAAAGCCAAGTACCTCCCCCCAGAAAATTGTTTTCTTTTACCCTAAAGCCCAAATGAAAGCATGATGGTAGGGCCAGGCTTCTCTTCCTTATACTGGACTAAGTATACTTCTTAAGCCATTGGAATATATTAAATTGAATAATCAAGTAAATCCTTCCCCTTTATCTTAGTCTCTATCAAGTTAAAAAGGATTTTGAAGCCATCAAGCAGAACTCATGTGACTAGTGTCATGTGAGAACTATTTTGTGATTGAAGATACTGAGTAAACCTTATACTTTAAAAAAATTTTTTTGAGAATGTATAGCCTGCATACATTGTTCTCAACTAGCTTAAATGATTTACTCTTCAGGAAAACTGCTCTTTTGAGTTCTTATTCCAGATACTGGTTCCTGAAGTAGTCCATTTACATACAAACTGCAAATTATTGGTGATTATCTAGTTATAATATACAAATGCTTCTTTTACTTCCCAGAATCAGATAGTAATTCAGAATCAGATACAGAAGGATCAGAAGAAGAAGATGATGATGATAAAGACCAAGATGAATCAGATAGTGATACTGAAGGAGAGAAAACTTCAATGAAACTGAATAAAACAACTTCCTCTGTCAAAAGCCCTTCCATGAGTCTCACAGCTCACTCAACACCTCGTAACCTCCACATAACAAAAGCCCCAGGCTCTGCTCCTGCTGCCTTATGTTCTGAATCACAGTCACCTGTTTTTCTTGGTACATCTTCTTCCACACTTACTTCAAGTCCACACTCTGGTACCTACACTTTATTTTATTATTGTAAAATAGAAATCAAACCATAGCAAGAATTTTTTCTTATACAGTGTTCTGGAGATGATCTCACTGGAATCAAGTTAGGTGTTAGGTTGGCTCAGAATGGTCAACATGTATTTTCAAAGGATATGACCTATTAGCTTATCTTTTTTCCCTGTGTTTCCAGTTTAAGAATCTGATGACAGCTCTTGATTTTGAACCTTTCCTGCTTTTGTGTTCATGCTTCTAGAATATAGACTTTGATCAACAGTTGCACTTTTTTTGTACAGTTGACCCTTGAACAATGTGGGAGTTAGGACCAGGGCCACCGCCCCTGTATTTGAAAATCTATGTGTAATTTTCACCTCTCTAAAGCTCTCCAAACGCTTAAGTAATAGTTGTCCACAACTGGAAGCCTAACTGGTAAACAATTCAATTAACACATATTTTGTTTATGTATTATATGCTGTATTCTTACAATAAAGAAAGCTAGAGAAAAAAAATCTGTGATTAAGAAAATCATAAAGTGGATGGCTCCTGTGGCTCAGTGAATAGGGCACCGGCCCCGTATACTGAGGGTGGCAGGTTCAAACCCTGCCCCTGCGAACCGCAACAAAAAAATAGCCAGGTGTTGTGGCGGGCACCTGTAGTCCAAGCTACTCAGGAGGCTGAGGTAAGAGAATCGCCTAAGCCCAGGAGTTGGAGGTTGCTGTGGGCTGTGCAATGCCACGGCACTCTACCGAGTGTGGTAAAGTGAGACTCTATCTCTACAAAAAAAAAAAAGAAAGAAAATCATAAGGAAGAGAAAATGTATTTGTCATTCATTAAGTGCAAGTGGATCATCATAAAGGTCTTCTTCCTTGTCATCTTCACTTTGAGTAGGATAAGGAAGAAGAAAGGTTGGTCTTCTTGTCATGGGTTGCAGAGACAGAAAAAAAATCTGCATATAAGTAGACTCATGCAGATCAAACCTATGTTGTTGAAGGTCAGCTGTACTGTATAAAAAGAAGCCAATTTGGTTACTTAAGATACAATTGCTATCTGCCCAGCATATAGCCAATATCACTTCCATTAGTGAGTAGTAGTATTAATTTCATTAACATGCCACATCTTTTTTCCTGTTTGACTTTTTATAAACTTCTTGAGGCCTTCATTAAAAGTTTCTACATTTAATATTCCCAAACTCCTATCTGTTTTCATTTAATAACTAAGAAAATACAGGTTGTATAGTAAAATATTTTGTTGTTTTACTCTTTTCTTGGCAATTTTGCTTTCATTTGCCACAAATGAAATAATGCCAAAATAATATGACTTACTTTAGGTGAATTAATTTTATACTTGTGAAATTTGATTTTTGTCTTTGCAAAAGTTTACATATAATCATAATCCTATTCCTTTGTGCTTTAGGTTAATTTTAAAACTCTAGTAGTGTTTTGACTATGGATATATATGGACATAGAAATTATAATGTCTCAATGTATGAACCAGCAATTGAAATTTTCAGCATCTGAAAACTCATATTTTCAAAGACAATAACTATAAATAGATTTTCTGAACCCTCTATTTTCCTCATATTTCTCTAGCCATTTCCTTAATAATAAAGCTATATATTTTTGCAAAGCTATATAATCTTTAGAGAGAAAGACTAGTTTTTCTGTCATTTGGACCAAAAGAACAAAGAAATCCCTCTGACTTATATAATGTTTTATTAAAAATTATCTAAAAATAAGGTATAAATTACAAAAACACCCTAATAATCCAAGTCATTGAAATACATTTTTTAAAGAAAAGTTTCTAAACTATCAAAAGATTGTCATCTATATAAACCAATCTTTTGTATTAACTGGTTGAATTTTCTTAAAGGCACTTCCAAAAGAAGAAGAGTAACAGATGAACGTGAACTACGTATTCCATTGGAATATGGGTATGCAAAATAAGGTTTTTCTCTTTTGCTGTTCTGTATATGTTTATATATGTTATACTTGATTTCTCATCCTCTACTATTAATAAAAGAAGTGATAATACTCATAGTATTTATTTATTTTTCTGAGACAGAGTCTTACTATGTCGCCCTGGGTAGAGTGCTGTGGGGAGTCACAGCTTACAGCAGCCTCAAACTCTTGGACTTGAGCAATTTGCTTGCCTCAACCTCCCAGGTAGCTGGGACTACAGGCGCCTGCCACAAGACCAGCTATTTTTTTGTTGCAGTTGTTTAGCTGGCCCAGGGCGAGTTTCAACCTGCCAACCTTGGTGTATGTGGCCAACGCCCTACCCATTGAGCAACATGCTCCACCATTCATAGTATTTATTAGAACAATAGAGCCAAAGCAAAAGGCAAAGAAGTTAATATATGTCAAAAAACTGAAATTGAGCCTAATTACTTTGTGGAGGTCTGGCGGAGCTGTGATGGGATCATCAGCCAAACACAACAGGGCTGGAAAAGAACCCAGAGCAAATCACATGGCAAAAAGTTAAGATGTCAGAAGTTTTGTGAAGATAAGAGTAAAAGGACAGCAAAAACCTCTTTGGTTAAAACCGAGGTACTCAACCAGAGTTTAGCTAAAATAATTTAATCAAAACCGACAAGTTTCAGTCTTAGGTGTATGTGAGCCCCAAAATAACAGAGAGCCAGATTACTTTGCCCTTCTCACATAAAGCTTTTCAGATTTAAAAAAAAAAAAAAAAAAAAAATCAGTACACATTGACCCTTGTTGCTGAAATACCCAGTGCCCAAAGTACTATGAGTTGTGATTTCTCAAAATTTTAATGGAGTTGAGTATTTGTAAATTGAGTCTTTGATTAACTTCTCAGTTGAATTAGCTAAAAACTTAACTAATTTCAATAGTAAATGTATTTGGGATTTTTTTGCTTATTTTCTAAAGAGCATGTATACTTTAAAGTATTTTTTTCATTTTAAAAGTGTTTTTAAAATTATATTTGTCATAACCATCATTTCTGTTATGTATAGCTGGCAGAGAGAAACAAGAATAAGAAACTTTGGAGGGCGCCTTCAAGGAGAAGTAGCATATTATGCTCCATGTGGAAAGAAACTTAGGCAGTACCCTGAAGTAATAAAGGTACATACTATTCACCAAATAGCATACATTTGGTGCCTATTAAGCATGCTCATGTGAAAAAAAGTATACTCCTTTCTCAGATAAAGTTTCTTGATGCAAAGTGATTTCTTGTATGGGACTATTATGCTTAACCCAATTGATCTCCTAAAATCCATAGCCCCTTGATAGAGTATGCAAAACCTTAGTGTCCTGAAGCTATCTATACATCAAAGCTGGGTTGTAATTATTAAAACCTGAAGTGGAAAAATATGTGATTTTTTCAGTATCTCAGCAGAAATGGAATAATGGATATCTCAAGGGACAATTTCAGCTTCAGTGCAAAAATAAGAGTGGGTGACTTCTATGAAGCCAGAGATGGACCGCAGGTATCCACTTTTTAAAAAGTACAGTCTTTGAAGCAAAAAAGTAGTACCATAACCTAAATGAAATAAATCTCACTACACTCTGAAGCATTACCTTTGTTAGTTAATTCATACAACTATACATATAACTTTGTGGTAAGCACTCAGTAAGCCAGGGGTTCTCAAACTACGGCCCCATGGGCCACATGCGGTAGTGTGAATTATATTTGTTCCCATTTTGTTTTTTACTTCAAAATAAGATATGTGCAGTGTGCATAGGAATTTATTCATAGTTTTTCTTTGTAAAGCCCTCCAATGGTCTGAGGAACAGTGAATTGGCCCCCCGTTTAAAAAGTTTGAGGACGCCTGCCTAAGCCCTCAGTTTTCTGTGTTTTGGTAATAAGGAGCTTTGACACAATCGATGTCTTTTTCATATTTAAGTAAGCTTTTTTTCTATTAAATCCATCGATAATTTTACAGCTTACACATATACACGTATAAAAGTATCTCTGTGTTCTTGTGGCATATAGGAAAATATTAGTTCCTATATTTTTAAAAACAGTTTTTAAAAATCTAATTTGAATAAGAAAACCATGCTATTATCAGTCAGTTCAAAAGAGGATAAATGTGCCTTGATTTGGGGGGAATATCTTATCCAGTTGTTTGTGCCACCCTTTTATGATGCCTTTTCACAAGATTGGTAAAATTTTTTGGTTCCTTAAAATTAAGTGAGTACAATTTCTAAATTTTGTAGAAATTGAGTTTTTAAATAAATTATACACATTTCTGAACTTATCCTCACAGCTCCCTTTGATCTTATGGGTCAGGCCAACAACCTTACTAGTCAACAAAAAGGACCAAGGAGACCTCATTCTCTGTAGTTTTCCTTAAGTGTTTTTCCTTTTTCCTTACTTTTATGTAGCTGCATATGTGTATTATTCCTGTTGCTTTATCAGCTCCATTGAAAGCAGATCTTAGTTAAGAAATGATGAGACCTAGATTCTCATTAACCCATGAACCAGTTTTGGGATTCTGGATAACAACATAATGTCCCCTTATCCCTCAATTTCTTTATCTGCCAAATAGAGACAATAATATTTACACTTAACAACCCATAGGATTATGGCAAAGTTAAAATGAGATTATATGCCTGAAAATGTTTCTCAAAGGTTAAAATTCTCCTCAACCCAAGTTGATATCTTCTTTCTTGATTGAACAGTTCTCCTTTCTGTCCCATTATAATGTACAGAAGGAAATTTTTTTTAGCGATTAATATTTTCTCTGTGAATAGGCAGGCTTTTCTCTCCTATTTTACCTTCTAATTTGATAATTGTAGAAATGGAAAAGGCCTTCTTCCTTCTACAACTGGCTTATTTTGAAAGCTCAGAAGATTAAGGGAATTTTTTAAGGTCACATAGCCTAACAAGGCTAGCAAGGCTATGTGATAAAACCGCAGCTGAAGGTTTCCAAAAAAGTATTCTTTTGTGTACTTCATACAACCTATTTCATGACTTTTTAAGGAAGAAATTATGTCCATATCTACTCATCTCTTCAGTGATCGTTCTAAAATGCCAAAATGTGTTTATTGAGGTTTATAGAAATATACAGAAAAATGGTCTTTTAATTATTTTTAAACTTAAAAAAATAGGATTTAGACTAAATCTTTCATCAAACTGATTCTTAAAATGTTAGCGAACCTCAGCATTACATATTCCATGTACACTGAATCAGTTTTTCAGTAGCAAAACACACT
The DNA here is from genome assembly GCA_963573935.1 of Arctocebus calabarensis. Lineage (NCBI taxonomy): Eukaryota > Metazoa > Chordata > Mammalia > Primates > Lorisidae > Arctocebus > Arctocebus calabarensis. The sequence continues at coordinate 26,192 of CAUYON010101020.1, read as the reverse complement.
AGAAGGCAAATTTTTTTATTTGCTTTGTTTTTAGAGGCAATTTTCTGTTTTATTTTTAGAGACAGGGTCTCATTGTCACCCAGTCTGATCATAGCTCATTGCAGACAAACTCTTGAGCTGAAATAATCTTCTCACCTAAGCCTCTCAAGCACTAGTGCATACCCACCCCACCTGGCTAATTTTTCCATTTTTTTTTGTAGAGATGGAGCTCTCTTTGTTGCTTAGGCTGGTTTCGAACTCCTGGCCTCAATGATCCTCCCAGCTCAGGTCCTCAAAGCACTGAGATTACAGGTGTGAGCCACTATGTGCAACTAGAAGGCAATAAAATATTTTAAAATTAGGCAATCTTATTTTAAAATTCTTTGTATTTTTCAATCTTATTTTTATATTATTTATGTCAAAGAAGGAATAAAATATTTTAAAATAAGGCAATCTTATTTTAAAATTCTTTGTATTTTTCAATCTTATTTATTTATTTATTTTTTGAGACAGAGCCTTAAGCTGTCGCCCTGGGTAGAGTGCAGTGGCATCAGAGCTCACAGCAACCTCCAATTCCTGGGCTCAAGCGAGTCTCTTGTCTCCGCCTCCCAAGTAGCTGGGACTACAGACGCCCGCCACAACGCCTGGCCATTTTTTGGTTGCAGCCATCATTGTTGTTTGGCGGGCTCGGGGGCTGGATTCGAACCTGCCAGCTCAGGTGTACGTGGCTGGCGCCCTAGCCCGTTGAGCCACAGGCGCCGAGCCCAATCTTATTTTTATATTATTTATGTCAAAGATATCTTTATGATTTTAGGTTAAATAGATTTTTGTTCTGAGAGGACAGCTAATTGCTATTCAGTACATAAAGGATTTTTTAGTTTTTTATATTGGACTTAATCTATAAAGCCTCTTTACACAGAACAGAATGTTCTTTGACATCAATTCACTATTTATTAAATACAATCAGTGTTTTCCAAATGAATATTGCCTTGTTGAAATCAGTTCTAATCAAGGAAATAATGAATTACTAAAGTCAGAATATGTTAAGTTGCCAACGTTTCAGAGGAATGCTAGGGGAAAATATTAGCAATTTTGAGAACATTTTTGTCAGTTAAAATAAATTAGTAAGTTGGATTTATTTCAGGATACTTTTAGATAACAGTAGTTAAAAGGTAAGTAATTCAAAAAATATTTTAGATAATTAGAGATACATATAGCTATAAAGCAATATACATTTCTATATACTATGCATGTGTTATACAATTCATATGTGTAAATATATGGTTAATTAGAAACAGTATGTAAGAATTTTCTATGAAAATAGAGATTATATATTTTTGTTACAATAACTAATGGTATACAATAATTTTGATCACCCTAAATTTTGTAGATATAAAGTATAGTTTGCCACAAAGACATTGTTACCATGCGGTGATAATCGTGTGTTTACAATATATTTGCTTTTATACAAACTATATAAATAGTATGATAGCTGAATAAATGTTAAACTGTGCATATTAAAAATCTAGAAGAAAATATATCAAAGCTTGAATAATGTATGTATTTGTTAGTGGTACAATAGATTAGGGTTTTTTGCTTTCTATATTGCATGTTTTGTATGTTCTAAAATTTGCTTGTTTTATGCATATAATGTAAAAAACCATTTCCTATTTACTAAAAGGAAATATTTCTGCACTCTGTAATCAATAAAGCTAAGAATTTATAGTTGTCCAAAAGCACAGAGATTGTACATAATGATTTTAAATGTTTCTGCTACAGTTTTCCAAGCTTCATGTATCTATTTGGGTATTTGATAGCAAATGAAATGCTATATTTGCAGATTCACTAATATAAATCACCCCTTCATGTCTGTGGTTCTATGTTTGTGAAGTCAGTCAGCTTCAGATTAAAAACATTTTTTAAATTATATCTATCATGAACATTTACAGACCATTTTCTTGTAATGATTCCCTAAAGATTATAGTATAACAGCTGTAAGATAGCACTTACAGATAGTACTGTAAGTAATCTAGCAGTGATTTAAATTATACAGGAGAATGTGTATAGGTAACGCACAAATATTATTCCTTTTTTATTCAGGAACTTGAGCATCTGCAGATTTGGGTATTAATGGGAAGAAAGTCCTAGAACCAATCCCCCAAGAATACCAAGGGATAATAGTATTCTTAATCCTTCTTCTGATAAGACATTTTCCTTGGAAACATATTTTTTCTATTGTGTATTTCAAAGCTACAACTTATAAAACTGTAGCCATTTTCTTAAAACATACCAAAAAACCTAACCAGTTCTTTGTGTTCTAATTTTACTTAAGGCATTTCAAAAATTGCATCAGTGATATTCCAAAGCTCTATACTTTACAGATGAAATTTAGTAATAATTTCTGCTAGAAGATCATATCTGTAGTGGAAAATTGTTATTTTGTATAAGTTAATCATCTAGATTCAAGTTATTTCTGAGCTCAAAATAGTGATTATGTTTTTTACAGCAAACATTTGTTGAAAATACTGATTTTGTATATAGAATAATGAGATGAGAGATGTAAGAGCTTATATTTATTAAAATTTAAGTAAATTCATCAAAACTGAAGGAGGATAATCTAATGATTACCTTTTAAAAAAGATGAAACAGAAGCCCTTAATTCAAGTAAATAGGAGTACAAAAGAAATGGGGGGAGCCTTTCATCTATTCATTATCAGTTTTATTTTACTTATTAACAAATGTGTTAAGAGATTTGTCGAATCAACTACTTGTCAGCATTTACTGATCAAACACTTCTTACCGGCTTCTATAAAAATCTTTATGTTAGGTGGTTGAGAGTCTTCGTGGAACAAAATAATAATAATAGTATATGCTTTACTAGCTGGCTACCTTTTAATGAATTTCTTTTAGCTGTTCTAGCCCCTTTGAGATCCATTTGTAAAACGTGTATAGCAAATAGATAAGCTCTCTGCTTTTTTAGTCTACCAGGGGTGTCCAACCTTTTTTTCATAGAAGAATATGAGTTGTCTTGTTCTTGTTAAATATGCAAACCTAATAAAAGCTGATAAGCAAAAAAAGGTGGAGGAGGGGGTCTGTGCATGCTTTTTGTGATGTCCAGCACTACAGATGAACAAAAAAAGTCTATGCAAAATCAGCATGGGGCCATTGGGCTACAGGTTGGATAGACTCTGCCTAGACTCTACTTTTATGAAGGTAAAATAGATTTCTTACAGATACCTGTTCTACGACATTATAGAGAACACGTTGAACTTAATCTTTGTCACTTTTTATTTTACTTTGATTTTGATTGTCAGAATAATAGAAAGTAAGGTTGAACTAGACAGATTTTGGTAAATATAAAATGGCACTATTTTTATTTTTCTAAATACAACACAGAGGTAAGAGATATTTACATTTTTCTTAGAACTATCAGAAGACTTCAAAGTAAATTGTTAATGACAAAGATTATTTTGAAATATATGATGATCACTTTTGAAAAGCACTTCTTGTGAATTGTAGAAAACTAAACATTTAACCATAAATATTATAATTAAATTTATTATTTTGTCAAGCAGTAAGTTTAGAAGCATTTAAGCGTATTGACTGTCTTTTGCTATCAGGCCAAAAAAAGTCAAAAAAAGATGCAAAGATGAAACAAGTTAAGAATGACTAAAAATGTTGCTTTTTAAATTCATTCGACATGCATTTTTAATGCCATAAGTTAACTCAATATTTGTAGCAAATACATAATGTGCCACGCATTTTTTTCCAAATTAATTTTCCTTAAAGCATTTTGCCATAAAGAAAAATTCAGTAGTGAGCACACCTTTTACTATAAAGAAATAAAGTTGAAAGCATGACTTTGAGTACAAATTAGTGTTCATAGAGAAACCAAAGAGTACAAGAAAGTATAAGGTAGGATCACTGGTTTAGAAATTTTTATTCCCTGGGGAAGATAAAACACTAGGCACAATACTGCCCAGCTAAAATTAGGGTTTTGTTAATAAGGAATAAGAGGAGACTTCATAATAAGGTGGCAACACACAGTCTCCAGTGCAATTTGTAAAACCAGTAATTATTTTGAATTAAGTAAAGAACAAAAGAGCCAACAACCAGAGTTCTAATTCAACTCTGCTGTTAACTGTCACCCCTAGTGCAACATAGCTGTGGGCACATACGGACACTGAGAACATGAAAGATCAGTACCAGAAATCTAAAAATCTGAAAATTTATGTCACTGATATACCAGGTAGGATTTTTATGGTGAGGCAAGGCCTATTATAGAAGGCCAATTGTATAAATACAAGTGTGGAACTAGGGAGGAGTTATTAAAAGGTAAGACAGGGTAACCTACTGTAAGTGAACAGCATAGTCAGCATTTGGAAACAATTCTATCAAATCACATCTTAACTGTTTTTAATAGATGGCACCCCTTTACCTCCATGGATAGCTGTTCTTACTCTTTTCACATCTTGAAAGTGCTATTCAGTAGATAGGTTTAATAAACTATATGACTAGGGTTGACTAAGAATCCCCAATACCCCAGCCTCAGCAAGGGCAATACCTTATTTTTTAAAAAAAGAAGAAAAAGAAAATAAGAAACGTTGTCTGTGCAAAAAAGAAAAAATTAGCCAGGCATAGTGGCATACACCTGTTGGTGTCAGCTACTCAGCAGGCTGAGGCAGAAGGATTGCTTAAGCCCAGGAGTTTGAGGTTATAGTGATGGAGCAATGATGACACCTGGCCAGGGTAATAGAGTAAGACCCCATCTTAAAAGAAAAAAGGAAAAATAGATATAATACTGAACTATGAAATAGATACAAGGAAATACAACAAAATTCAGATTTTTCTGATATTAATTTTAATTTTTTTAAATATGAAATATCAAATCTTGTCAAATAGTTAATACCCTCCTTGCTTTGCTCATATCCTAATAAGATATTTCATAGATTCCTAGCAGTATGATTCATCATCTTATGTTACTTTGAAAAATTGAAGCCCACTTATTTCCCCTCTTTATAATGTAAATGCATATAGAAGATCTTTAAGATCAAGTTCCTTTTAGGTATGACATGTTTTTTTTGAGATAAAGCCCCTAACTGTTTCCCTGGGTAGAGTGCTGTGGCATCACAGCTCACAGCAACATTCAACTCCTGGCTTAAGCTATTCTCTTGCCTCAGCCTCCCAAGTATCTGGGACTACAGGCACCTGCCACAAGGCCCAGCTATTTCTTTTTTTTTTTTGGTTGTTGTTGTCATTGTTGTTTGCCAGGCCCAGGCTGGATTCAAACCTGCCAGTTCTGGTGTATGTGGTTGGCGCCTTAGCTGCTTGAGCTACAAGCCCGAGCCAGGTATGACATTCTAAAAGTTTTATATCAACTAATTATTAGGAAGTAAATTATTCTGGAAGTATACTGTCAAAGAGAAAGGTAAAAAAATTAACTTTGCTTAAGCTATAGTTAAATATACTGAAAATTATTTAGCCAAAACTCAATTAGGTAAATTATCAATTCACTAACTGGCTAACAGACCTTAAATTGTCAGACCAATTGCCTTAATACAGATTTAAAACATAGGGCTGGCATGGTGGCTCATGTCTATAATTCCAGCACTTTGGGAGGCCAAGGCTGGAGGATTTTTTTTGAGTTCATGAGTTTGAGACCAGCCTGAGTAACCATAGAGAGATCCTCTCTCTTAAGAAACTTTTTTTAGGGTGGCACCTGTGGCTCAGCGAGTAGGGCGCTGGCCCCATATACCGAAGGTGGCGGGTTCAAAGCTGGGCATTGTGGTGGGCGCCTGTAGTCTCAGCTACTCTGGAGGTTGAGGCAAGAGAATCACCTAAGCCCAGGAGTTGGAGGTTGCTGTGAGCTGTGTGACGCCACGGCACTCTACCGAGGGTGAAGAAGTGAAACTCTATTTCTACAAAAAAAAAAAAAAAGAAACTTTTTTAAAAAAATTAGGCTGGGAGGAGTGGCTCATACCTATAGTCCTAGTACTTTGGGAGGCTGAGGTAGGAGGGTTCCTTAAGGCCAGGAGTATAAGACCAGCTTGAGCAAGAAAGAGTCTCCCCTGCCCCCCCCCCACATACCTGTACTACAAATAGAAAAATTAGCCAGGTGTGGTGGTGCACAGTTATAGTCCCAACTACTTAGGAGGCTGAGGCAGGAGGATCAGTTGAGTCTAGGAATTTGAAGTTGCAGTGTTCTATAATTATGCCTTTGCACTCCAGCCTGAATAACAGAATGAGACCCTGTTTATCAAAAAATAAAACATAACACTACTGCAATTTTACTACCAGAGGCAAGGACTTTGGTAGATACCGGTTCCTATTCAGAAAAATATGAGTAGAATAAGGGAAAGTTCATTCATTCACTTATGACATTTAGCATTCAGGGAGTGTTGTACTAGGAAAATCAAATCTTAATTTGAGAAACTGGCATTTACTAGCACTGGACTGCAAAATCCATGGTGAAATTTTTGCAGGAAAGTTTTACAGATACTAAAACTTAAAAAAAAATAAACCTTCAGTAACTTGGCAAATAGATCATTAGTGAATTGGCTTTTGGTACACAGGTTTACTGCATTTACTGCAATTTACTATTTGTAAGTATATTGCGCTTTCCCTCAAAAATAAGTCAGCTTACAAATATTAAAAAAATCAAACAATCTTGTACCCTCAGTGAATCCCCAACAATAAAAAAAAAAAAAAAAAATCAAGAATACCCATTGTGGCTCGGCGCCTGTGGTTCAACAGGCTAAGGCACCAGCCATGTACACCTGAGCTGGCGGGTTTGAATACAGCCCAGGCCCACCAAACAACAATGATGGCTGCAACCAAAAATTGGCTGAGCGTTGTGGGCACCTGTAGTCCCAGCTACTTAGGAGGCGGAGGCAGGAGACTCACTTGAGCCCAGGAATTGGAGGTTGCTGTCAGCTGTGATGCCACGCAATCTATCCTGGGTGACATTTTGAGGCTCTATCTCAAAAAAAAAAAAAAAAAACCAATGTCTACATATAGTGATTATGAAAATGCCATGAAGGCTATGTTAAACAGTTTGATGAAAGTATTTCAGATTGTATATGAAGTCAGCACATTGTGCCCCATGATTGCACTAATGTACACAATTAAGATTTAACAAAATAGGAATGGGGCTTGAGAATGCATCCACCGTGCTGCCAAGCCACAGATTTATTCTAGCTTTCAAAAGTGAAACATGAGAAGCCCAGTTCGTTAAGCAATTCAATGTCTATAATATAAGGTGAAAACAAACCAGTTGCTCATGAATTGTGGAATGATGCTTTGGAGTGTCATTTATAAAGAATAATAGAAATGTTGGAATTAGAAGGTAATATTGGCATTAAATTTCATAATAGCTCATCTCTTTTGGATTTCCAAGTACAGAAAACATTTATAACTTCATTCATTCAAAATAAATATGTTCTAGCTGAGCTCTATGGCTCATCCTTATAATCCCAGCACTTTGGGAGGCCAACGTGGGAGAATTGCTTGCACCCAGGAGTTCAAGGTTGCAGGATTCACACCACTGCACTCCAGCTTGAGTAACAGAGTAAGACCCTGTCTCTTAAAAAAAAAAATTTTTTTTTCTTTAAAATTCTGTAATTCTGTTTACCTTTTTTTTTTTTTTGTAGAGACAGTCTCACTTTATTTCCCTCAATAGAGTGCCATGGTGTCACACAGCTTACAGCAACCTCCAACTCCTGGGCTTAGGTGATTCTCTTGCCTCAGCCTTCAGAGTAGCTGGGACAACAGGTGCCCAACACAACACCCAGCTATTTTTCTCTTTAGCATTTTGGCCGAAGCCAGGTTTGAACCCACCACCCTCGGTATATGGGGCCGGCACCCCACTCCGTGAGCCACAGGTGCCGCCCAAAATTCTGTTTACCTTTTAAGTCATAAAAACTTCAAGAGAAAAAATTTATTTGCCAATTTTCTCAGATATTTCTCCTTCCTGTAACTTACCTTTGTTTAAGAAGGAAACCTCATTGTCTGTTTATTTCCCTTTCCTATATCATTTAGAGACTACTCCAAACCTTAATTACCATCCTGGTCACATTCAGGCTTTCTTCCTTCACATATAGATCAGTTATTTTATTTTATTTTTTATCTGAGACAAGAGTCTCAAGCTATTGCCCTGGGTAGGGTGCTATGGCGTCATAGCTCACAGCAACCTCCAACTCTTGGGCTCAAGTGATCCTCTTGCCTCAGTAGAGACAGGATCTCAATTTTGCTCCGGCTCTTCTGGAACTTGTGAGCTCAAGGAATCCACCCGCCTCAGCCTCCCGGGGTGCTAAGATTATAGGCATGACCCATCACGCCTGGCCTATACCAGTTAGTTCTTTCTCCAGAAATACCAATGTACAGTTCACCTTCCTTTCCAGCTCTAATTCCCATGCCCTAATGCTGAACATCATAATATTTATGTGGACAATTAAGACCTGAATTCCCCCAGTTGTAATGTAAAGACAATAAAACCCATCACATGAGATGGAAATGTTATGAAGATTAAAACATATAATATATTCAAAGTGCCTGAAACAAAACACAGTGCTTGGAGGGGGATGTACCTATTATCCATTACCCAGTAACTGAGATAGTGCCCTGAGTTAGGAATCACGTTATAAAATAAAACTGAAGAACTTCTGATTGTATTTGGCTGCAGAATTCTTTCCAATAGTTCAAGCAAAATTTCTACTTGAGATTAGTTTTAAGACAGTGGTTCTCAACCAGTGGGTCACAACCCACAGGAGCTCTATTAAAGGATCACGGCATTAGGAAGGTTGAGACCCACTGGACTTATGAGTAAAGGCCATCTTGAAATTTTCCTTAGCCTTCACACTGAAGTAATTAACTCTTAAGAAAAAGTAAGATATAGTAAGATAATTAATTTATAAGGGTACCTCTCTTCTTTCTGAACATATTATTTTGTACTTTAAGTAAGGTAATATATCATAATGACATAAATGCACTAAGCAGGGTTTTCTTCCAATACACAAGCACCATGTTAGGGTATATGTTACTACCAGGAGGCTTTTAATGGGAGATCTCAAATATACACAAAAGTAGATAGAATAATATATAGCATGTACCCATTAGCAGCTTTAGTAATTATCATTATGGCCAATATTGATTTACATATACCCCCCTCTGCTTCTCTCCTTTCATAATTTGTTGAAACAAATCTTATTTTAATACATCTCATTTCATCTATAAATGTTTTCTTTTGTATCTCTAAAAAATAACGACTCTCAATAATGTAACAACACAACCACAGTACCATTATCATAATTTAAAATACTAATTTCTTGATGCCATCAATTATCAGTCATTGTTCAAATTTTTACTTGTCTCTTGTTCAAATTCTCCTAGCAGTATATCTATTTGAATCAATATCCAAGTATGATGCACAGATTGGGACTGACTGATAGAACTTTTAAAGTTCATCAGATCTTACACCAGTTTAGGGGATTTTTTTACTTTTTTTTTTTTTGGGGGGGGGGGAGACAGAGTCTCACTGTGTCGCCCTTGGTAGAGTGCTGTTGCATCACAGATCACAGCAACCTCTAACACTTGGACTTAAGCAATTGGCTTGCCTCAGCCTCCCAAGTAGCTGGGACTACAGGAGCCCACTGCAACACCCATGCCTGGTTATTTTTTGGTTGTAGTTGTCATTGTTGTTTGGGAGGCCCAGGCTAGGTTCCAACACACCAGCTCTGGTGTATGTGGTTGGCGCCCTAGCTGCTGAGCTACAGGTGCTGAGCCTTTTTTTTTTTTTTTTTTTTATACTTCTTGCAATTTAATCAATGAAGAAACTAGATCAGGCTGGATTTTGCTGTATAGTTTTAACATGTACCTTCTCACCCTATCTTTCCTTTAAAATGATTGTAATTAAATCTAGAGACTTGATGAATTCTAGATTTTTCTTTTTTGAGAGGAGACTACGTTATAGATGATAATGTGAGCCTCCATTAGGAAGCTCTCTTGTTTTCTCTCCTTTTTTTTTTCTTTTTTGATAGGTAGCCATTCAAGTGCAATGCTTAGATCTGTTAACTAATCAGGTATTGCAATACACTGATATTCTAACTCTTTTTGAAGTATTTCTATAAAGGGAAACTTTTCACTTTTCATCTATTATTTGGACAGCATAGTTTTTTTTTTATTTTTACAAGACATTTGCCAGACATTAAAGGCTCATTTAATCATTCTTACTACTTTTGAGATCACAAATGAGGCCCTCTTCCCAGTCTCCTTACTATCCTGCAAAGCCAGGGCTCTCTCCATTATTTCCCCTGCCATTCTTCATGGCTTAATTCAGGCTCACCATCTCCATAAAATTTCCAAGGACTACTCTAAATGCATATGGCATCACTTCTTGGCTTTTTGGCTAAGATCAAGTGCCGTATTTAAACGCCTATGGCATGGAGTGCGCACAAAATGGTTTAGTGTGTACTTACATGGTGTTACACATCACAAAGCTATGACTAGAAGTATTCTTTTATCCATGCCTGGCATAAATGCTGCACTTCTCATTCTGGCCAAAGAAACTAGTTAAGTGTGAATTAGTCAAGTGTTCTTCCAGTTTAAGCTGTCCTAGAGGATTAAGTAAACACAGTCTAGTCCCATGACTGGTAAATTACTGCACGGTATTGAGGACTGTTGTACAAATTTTGTCATTAGTCATTAAATTAGCCAGTCAAAAAATTGTGATCTGTGATTTTTGTTTTTAATTATATTATGATCACACATAATTTTAAAATTTGTGTATATCTCTTTTAATCCATGTAATGAGTTGGCAAAAGCATCATTACCAACCACACACATATAGTTGTTATACAATTTTATGTGTTTTTCTGAAGAGTTTTTGGAAGACAATCCCAAATTATAACTTAGCCTGACTTAAGTAGTAAATAATTCAAAAGTTTAATTTGCCATTTCTTGACATATAAACTTTTAAAATCATGACCGTATAGATTGTCTATAAAATAAGAGAAATGTTAAATATTCTTTATTTGACATTACACATAAATCACACCAAAATGCCTTTCAATAAATAAAAGGTAGCATTTTTAGTAGACCCAGGGAAATTAGATTGGCATAATAAAGATCAAGAGTACAAAGTAAACATTGCTACTTTCTCTCTAGCCCTCACCTTTAACAGGCTAATGAAGACCAATTAAAACATCAGTGAGTCTTGCTTGGTTCTGAGACAGTGAGGGGATTTCCCCAGTATTTAAATATATTTACATAATCAATTATATAAATCTTAATATAAAACCAATCTTCAGTAGGTTTGGGAATGGCAATTTGCTACCTTTGTGAAAAGGTAAACATCACCAATTAAATCTGAACATATCTTTAGAAATGGAAAACAGTGACAGCATTTACTGAACTGGAATCACTATCAAAATCCGAAAAACCGTTCATATTCATTTAACCTCAAGCCAGTCTTAGTTAAACTGGGAGTGTCCAAAAAGAATATTTTGTCACTCATTCATGATCTGAATTCTGGTAAATGAGACCAGTCAAATTATGGTACACACACAAAAAGCTGTGAGATAGTTCTCTTTTGAAATGCAATGGCCAACTATTACTCATTAGTAGCTTTTTTGAGATAAACTATCAAGTCTTCCCTTCCTTCCTCTTAATGCCAGTGAAGATCATTTTTGTTCCAGAGATGTACTTCTTGGGATTCTCCAAATACTCCATCAGCGTATCCTCTCCTTAGGTTATGCCTTTGTTCTTGAGATGCCAGCACCCTGACCTGTCTTCCACCCAAAGAGACCATGGAGATTTGGCTCAGTCTTGTGCTTGCTTCCTTTTTCCACAGTATGGCACTGGGCACACTTCTGGAGAAAAATCTGGCCTTTCTCAGTATCACCCATATTAATTCGCTCTTTGGTTGCTGACAGTACCAAAGTTCCGAGCTGGAAGCTGGATGTCCCGCTCTCTCAGCATAGTTTTTTTGATTTAACAAATAACCTATGAGAACAATCCACAGAGGTTCATCACAGAACTAATACTGTATTATATATCTGCTAACTTTAAGGTCATGGTCAGAAATGGTGATTAAGGTATATGTCTCTCACTATATGTTCATAAATACAGATATGGATCTCTATATAGAATATTTAATTAAAGCTTAAGTCATTAAAGTAAGAATACTAAAGAAATAACAATGAACAATTATAAATCTAAATTTAAAAAATAAAATCCTTAAAGTTTATGTCAGCTTTATAAATTTCAAAGTATCTATGACTTTTACCTGGCATTTTCTGACATTTTGTTCTCTTATGTTTATTTTGTTTGTTAATAAAATGTTAATTAAAAGGGAATGCAGTGGTGTCTTTTGAAAGAAGAGGATGTCATTCCTCGTATCAGGGCAATGGAAGGTCGTAGAGGAAGACCACCAAATCCAGATAGACAGCGAGCAAGAGAGGAATCCAGGATGAGACGTCGAAAGGGTCGACCTCCAAATGTTGGCAATGCTGAATTCTTAGATAACACAGATACCAAATTGCTAAGAAAACTGCAAGCTCAAGGTAAGAAACAATGTATCTGATGCTAATAATTATTATTATTCTTATCTTTTTGACTTAGGAATGATTGATACTGCTCTCAATTTCTAAAGTGTAGATATTTGTGTAAGAATAACATGAAAAAATAAGGAGTCCCACTGGTAACTGGAGTTCTTTGATTAGGTAATCTTTCAAGAACCATAGTCATAAACACATCCTACCCTGTGTGTTTAGAATTACAAAAGTAGGTGTTAAGCTTTTAAGGCTTGCAAAGAAAGGGAATCAACCAGCGCTTGGCACATGCCTTAAGGTCGTGCCAACCTTCTGGAAATTCTCATTTTAACAGCTCCCGATTCCTTGAGGTGGTACATGGGGATACCTCCAAAATATGTGGATCTGTGGAGTAAATTTTCAATCAGAGAACTCCAATTACTGGTAAGTAATCCCAGTCTTTTAGTTTGGATTCTCCTGTAGGCTAGATATGGTATATATACATTTGAAATGCCCAATTAATGAATTTAATTTCAAAAGTATTTTAAGATCACCAGAATATATAATTTATCAAACTCAAAGTGCTCATGCCAACCTCACATGTATTAATAATTTGAAATTACACATAAATTATCATTCAAAAGTTCTTATGATACATATGACACAGAGAAGACTGCGTAAAATGAAATGGTTCTGCTTTGCAGTTGAAGATACTGATTATAAATGTGAAGACTCTTACAGCTGTCTGAATATATATATCAGCATATGTGTAGATGCCTTATGTTTGCAAGCACATATATAAAGATATTTGACAATGTAAAATAAAGGTTCACCAAAATGTGAAGGAAATGCCTGAAAAATTTATTTCTATTTATTGTAAGCAGCATGATAATATTAACTTCTTTATTATTGCTTTGTTTTTATTATAGAACAAACATCCACAATAAAAGCTCACAGAAGAGAATGCTTTAAAACAGCGGTTCTCAACCTGTGGGTTGCGAGCCCTTTGGGGGTCTCCTGCATATCATATATTTACATACGATTCATAATAGTAGCAAAATTACAGTTATGAAGTTGCAGCAAAAAGAATTTTATGGTTGGGGTGTCACCACAACATGAGGAACTGAATTAAAGGGTTGTGGCATTAGGAAGGTTGAGAACCACTGCTTTAAAATAAGATACTCTTATTCTCATCAGTAAAATAATTTTTTTTTTTTTTGAGACAGAGTCTTATTGTGTCGTCCTCAGTAGAGTGCAGTGGTGTCACAGCTCACAGCAATCTTAAGCTCTTAGGCTTAAGCAGTTCTCTAACCTTAGCCTCCCAAGTAGCTGGGACTCCAGGCGCCCGCCACAATAGCCGGCTATTTTTTTGATGCACTTGTCGTTGTTTAGCAGGCCTGGGCTGGGTTCCAACCCGCCAGCCTGGGTGCCTGTGGCCAGCGCCATAACCACTGTGCTATGGGGGCCAATCCTCATCAGTAAAATAACGAATAGGTTTTTGTTCATCTTTCCAGAAATTCATACAAATACATTCAAGCACTCACAATTCAATACATTCATACAAATACATTCAAGCACTCACATATACATATGTGTGCATATGACCTTTTTGATTTCTAAAATAAATGGACTTATAGTGTACATGCTATTCAGCTTGCTCTTTTTCCACTCTATCTTGAATCATCTTTATATGTCAGTACTTACAAATCAACGTCATTCTTTTAAAGGCTGAATATTAAGTGATGCCACTAATGACTTTACCATACTTCATTTAATCAGTCTCTTTTTCATGTTTGTTTAAGTTACTCTGGATCTTTGACATCACAGTGTTGCAATAAATATATTTTGTATATATTTAAACATATTACACTTACCATTTTCAATTTTTGTTCCAATTCATACTTCAACTGATGGCATATAAATTAACTCCCTAGCATGTAACTTAATATCATATAAGGTTTTTTTTCTGCCCTAGTGTGTTAGTCAAGTATTTAATATGTCATTTTATTGGTTTCTTAAGACTCATCTCCCTAAAATAATTTAATACAAGTATCATTATACCAGGTATCTAACATAACAAATTTAAATTTACCAAATTAACTATATTTTTATTATAACAAAAGAGATTTTCAATTTTACCCAGTATTTTTCCTCAGGATTTCAAATTGATTGGTATTCAATTCCATAGTTCTCCCTTGTTGTATTGGTTTGCATCTTGCAACTTGTGTTACCTTTGATCTTATTGTATTCATGTGTTTTTTTTCGTTGTACATATAAGGATTAAATAACAGTAAATAAATAATTATCAATATTTACAGGTATATGGAATATAGATTGCATGGTATTGGGAGGAGAAGAAAAGGGACTTTATCACCTCTTTCATTTCTAAAAGACTTCTACATTATCATTTTGGGGGGTTATCTGAGAAGATTCTAGGAGTTTCTCTTATATATTATTATACTACTAGTACTTAACTAGACTGAAAGACTGGACTTAATTTGAAGAAAGATTCAGAACTTTCTGAATAGTTCAGAAAGATAGTATGTTCAGTGAGATAAATATGAGTTTTGAATGTATATCTAAACATTGTGAAGAAAGCTCTGATTTCTCAGAGTACAGATAACAATCTGAAAAGGAGGCCAGGCCCTGTAATGCCAGCTCTCTGGAAGGCTAGGCAGAAGGATCACTTGAGGCTAGGAATTCCAGACCAACCTGGGCAACATAGTGAGAACCCCTCTATACAAGAAATAGGAAAATTAGCCAGGCTTGGTGGCATATACCTGTAGTCCAACTACTTGGGAGGCTGGGGCAAGAGGATCACTTAAGCCCAGGAATTCAAAGTTACAGTGAGCTGTGATGACACCACTGCACTTCAGCCTGCGCAACAGAGTGACCCTCTCTCTTTAAAAAAAGAAAAAAAAAAGGAAGAAAAAAACTGAAAATGTTCAAATATGATAGACTTTCAGC
Source organism: Arctocebus calabarensis (assembly GCA_963573935.1). NCBI lineage: Eukaryota > Metazoa > Chordata > Mammalia > Primates > Lorisidae > Arctocebus > Arctocebus calabarensis. The sequence continues at coordinate 10,722 of CAUYON010101020.1, read as the reverse complement.
TTATATAAACAAACCTGTTTATTAATTCACCAATACTGTTAACATCTCAAATTTTCCAAAATAGCGAATAGAACCTCTCCATTTCATCTATCATAGAAACTGAGATGCTATATAAGTAATCTATATGATGCATCATTATTTTAACATGTATCACTACAGAAGAAAAATATTGCCAGTTGTTAGACACATTCTGATTTTAGAGATGTTAAAATGTTTAAAATTTAACGAAAAAGGCTATGTCCAAAATATCTCTAATTTTGTGTGAAAATAAACTTTGTTTAAAAAATAAACTTTTATCTTCAAAATTAAGACAGTTTCTTAAAGCATAAAAGATATTTTTCAGATTAATATTTCAAAAATTAATTATCGCATAATAGATTTACCAACTATATACCAAATAAATGAGAAGATACCAGAAATAGTTTATTCCTCAGAGTCTGGATGAACTTTTCTAGGTCTGTAACTCATTTTCTTTCTTCCATAGTGTCGCTAATTTTTTATTTTTACATCTTCTCCAAACATTCATAATGTAAAATTTAAATTATATACTCTTTTAATAATTAGTCAAGATTGTATATTCTTGCTAAAATGAAAAGATGTAAGTTGAACTTTGAATGTTCTTTCTGTCCAAAAAGTTGAAAAATAAAAATTACTATGCCTTGTATGTGGTTGGAAATTGATTGATAAATGCATATCCAAATATACATTTATATATATTATAGAATTTCTTATTAAAAGTTGAACTTCTGGCTTGGCACCTGTGGCTCACTGGGCTAAGTAAGGCACCAGCCACGTACACCTGAGCTGGCGAGTTCAAATCCAGCCCGGGCCCGCCAAACAACAATGACAGCTGCAACCAAAAAATGGCTGGGTGTTGTGGCAGGTGCCTGTAGTTCCAGTTACTTGAGAGGCGGAGGCAGGAGACTCGCTTGAGCCCAGGAGTTGGAGGTTGCTATGAGCTGTGATGCTACGGCACTCTATCCAGGGTGACAGCTTGCGGTTCTGTCTCAAAAAAAAAAAGTTGAACTTCTATGAGAAAACATCAATTTTGTTTGAAGCAATAGATCATACTTATGCCACATTTTCTAGAAAACATCATTTTAATTACTTAGCATATCTTTGTATCTTAAAATAGAGTTAGGCCTGTATAGTGGAGTTCAAAACTTTCAATTCTTAAATGTTAGAAAAAAATTATCTGGCATTATTATAGATAAGAATGATATTCTTTGGGTGAGTTATTTCCAGAGGTTTCTCACCCTCTGGGTCAGGTGATAGATTTTTATTTGAAAAATAAAATTCATTCATAGTATTGAATGATCAGGAGATCCTTTCTGTGTGATCCCAGAAACTTTGGGTGATGTGTTTAACCTAATATTGAAAATTACTGGAGCCTTGGCGCCTCTGGCTCAGCGGGCTAAGGCACCAGCCGTGTAAACCTGAGCTGATGGGTTCAAATCCAGCCTGGGCCCACCACCACCAATGACGCTGCAACCCAAACAAAAATAGCTGGGCATTGTGGCAGGCGCCTGTAGTCCCAGCTACTTGGGAGGCAGAGGCAGGAGACTCGCTTGAGCCCAGGAATTAGAGGCTGCTGTGAGCTGTAATGCCACGACACTCTACCCAGGGCGACAGCTTGAGGGTCTGTCTCAAAAAAAAAATAATAATAATAATAATAAAAATAAACTCCTCTATTTACATCTCCAATGGAGTTGTCACTATCATTCGAAATAGCTACAAGAGTAAGGTTTTGCTCACACGGGGCTTTTTTTTTTTTTTTTTTTTTTTTTGTGACAGAGCCTCAAGTTGGATAGAGTGCTGTCGCATCACAGCTCAGAGCAACCTCCAACTGCTGGGCTCAAGCAATTCTCTTGCCTCCACCTCCCAAGTAGCTGAGACTACAGGTGCCCGCAACAACACCCGCTATTTTTTGTTGCAGCCATCATTGTTGTTTGGTGGGGCCAGGCCGGATTCAAACCCACCAGCTGTATGTGGCTGGTGCCTTAGCTACTTGAGCCGCAGGCGCAGAGCCACACTGGGCTCTTTATACAAAATACTAGCTAGCCAAAATGGAAATTACAATTCTAGTAAACAAATCACCTAAAAGCTTAAAATTCCTTTCAAGGTTAAAAACAACAACAAAAACACTTTAGGCCAGGCGCAGTGGCTCACGCCTATAATCCAAGCACTCTGGGAAGCCAAAGTGAGCTTACAGGTTCAAGACCAACATGAGCCAGAGCAAGACCTCGTCTTTAAAAGTCCCTGGGCATTGTGACGGGCACCTGTAGTCCGAGCTACTCAGGAGGCTGAGGTAAGAGAATCTCTTGAGCCCATAAGTTTGAGGTTGCTGTAAGCTATGACAATACCGCACTCAACACAACGTGACAAAGTAAGGCTCTGTATAAAAAAAAAAAAAAAAAAACCACTTTGCTAAGGTGAAAGGAAGTTCTAACACAACTGGAGCCATTTAGGACCAAAAAAATTCCTATCTTTAAGTTGAAACATACAGCTATTAAGTAGCTACATAAGTAAACTTGTTTAAATTATAACTCTCTCTCTTAGAGAAACATTCAAAATACAAGTTTACATTTCACCAAAAAAGGGACAACATGACTAATCCCATAAATGCTTTCACTATGTTTCAGTAAATCTTTAAGCAACTACAGGCTTACTTTTTTTCTCTGACACATAGATAAGCAATGTAGGTTTTCGCCCAATCTTAAAAAAGGTATTTTTTCTAGATACTTGTAATGAATACTAAATTAATTTGGTAAAACAAGCCCAAAACAAAAGCATATCTCTTCTGTTATTCACAGCCTTCTACAGTTTACCTCTAACAACCTAAATACCTATTAATGTTTTTTGGTCTAACTCTGTATTTTGTTAGTATCAATACCCACATAAAACAATGAGGTAACCAAGGACCATACAGTTTAAAAATTACCAATGAGGGCTCGGCGCCTGTGGCCAGGGCCCGGGCCTGCCAAACAACAATGACAGCAGCAACCAAAAAATGGCCAGGCGTTGTGGCAGGCGCCTGTGGTCCCAGCTACTTGGGAGGCAGACGCAGGAGACTCGCTTGAGCCCAGGAATTGGAGGTTGCTGTGAGCTGTGATGTCACAGCACTCTATCCAGGGTGACAGCTTGAGTCTCTGTCTCAAAAAAAAAAAAAAAATTACCAATGAGGCCATATGACAAATCTAGAAAAAAGCAAATGACTAAATATCTGACCTTCAAACCTTGCTCAAATGCTGCCTCTTCAATGAAGCCGCCTCCCTTAATCCATTTAAAATTGTAACCCCGTCTCCTCCCCACACTCCTCACACCCTTAATCTGCTTTCCTTTAATCCTATAGCTCTTATCCACTATTATCTATAGGTTGCTAATTTCTGTCTCATTAATTGCATGCCTAGTCACATTAGAACATTAAATTCCAGGAGGATAACAACTATTTGTGTTTTATTCACTGGTATATTCCAAGAACGTATATATCTCTTGTATACAGACAGTTCAATAAATCTGTTAAATGTGGATGTTTGGGGCCCTTCCAGAAGATAACAAAATGAATAGTCTAACTGATATTTAAATGAAAGCATGAGGAACATTTCTACTAAAGTTGCAACCCCTCAAAGGAAAACAGTAAAAGAACTAAAATTAAAATCACTAAGAGAAAAAATTTTTATTTACACTAAGTCCTCTATCAAAAGCAATTCTAAAGTTATATTATTTAGGGCTGGGAACAGGATAATAGAATTGTAAATGCATCGTTTCAAAAAATGAGTATGGGTGGGCAGCGTCTGTGGCTCAAAGGAGTAGGGCGCCAGCTCCATATGCCGGAGGTGGTGGGTTCAAACTCAGCCCGGCCACAACCTGCAGAAAAAAATAAAAAAATTTTAAAAAGTACTATAGGGCAGCACCTCTGGATCAGTGAGTAGGGTGCTGGCCCCATAAACCGAGGGTGGCGGGTTCAAACCCAGCCCCCATCAAACTGCAACAAAAAAAAATAGCCGGGCGTTGTGGTGGGTGCCTGTAGTCCCAGCTGCTCAGGAGGCTGAGGAAAGAGAATCACCTAAGCCCAAGAGCTGAAGGTTGCTGTGAGCTGTGATGCCACTGCACTCTATGGAAGATGAGGGTGACAAAGTAAGACTCTGTCTCAAAAAAATGAAACCAGGGCAATGCCTGTGGCTCAGCAAGTGTGGTGCCAGCCCCTTATACCGAGTGTGGTGGGTTCAAACTCAGCCCTAGCCAAACTGCAACAAAAATAGCTAGGTGTTGTGGAAGGCACCTGTAGTCCCAGCTACTAGGGAGGCTGAGGCAAGAGAATCACCTAAGCTCAGAAGTTGGAGGTTGCTGTAAGCTGTGATGCCACGGCACCACCCAGCCCTGGCCAAACTGCAACAAAAAATAGCCGGATATTGTGGAGGGCACCTGTAGTCCCAGCTACTCGGGAGACTGAGAGGCAAGAGAATCGCCTAAGCTCAGAAGTTGAAGGTTGCTGTGAGCTGTGATGCCACAGCGCTCTACTCAGGGGGAACAAAGTGAGACTCTGTCTCAAAAAAAAAAAAAAAAAAACAATGAGTATGGTAATGTAGAAGAAAAAGAAATATGGGTTAGCTAGTGATAATTCCCAACAGGGCTGTGAAATTATATAAAAGAAACCAAAAATAACTTGGTCATAGACTAGAAGCTAATTAAAACACACATACACACACACACATATAAAAAGAAAGGTTAACAAAAAACACCACTGTCCGTATTAAGAGTTCCTCTAGGAATCTGAGTCCTCTACACAGAAAAATTATCAACAAAACCAGTACCCTCATTAACAGTTAAAGATGTCAAAGCATCTTCACATATACCAACTCAAATGTAAACAATCAGAGAACTAACAAAAGCACTTAATAAGGTATGCACCGGATAGTAAATGCCAACTTTTCCCTTGAAAACTCACCATGGTATTTGACAAATTACAAAGAAATCATTCAATAGAACCACCTTCTTAGCACTGGAAACCAATATAAGTCCTATGAAAAATAATATGGCACAGCAAGTGAGAAACACAAAAGTCTTGAAGCCCTTTAACCTAAGTAAAACCACCTCTGGGAACTTTCTGGAAGGAAATAATTACACTGAAGCAAAAAGTTATTAGTACAAACATGTTCTCTATGCCACTATCTACAATGAAAAAGCGGAAACCTGGGCTGGACAACACCTGCAATCCCAGCACTTGGGAGGCTGAGTTGGATGACTGCCTGAGCTCACAGGTTCAAGACCAGCCTGAGCAAGAGAGAGATCCTGTCTCCAAAAATAGAAAAAGTAGCCATGTGGCAGGTGCCAGTAGCCCCAGCTCTTTGGGAGGCTGAGGCAAAAGAATAGCTTGAGCCCAAGAGTTTGAGGTTGCTGTAAGCTGTAATGCCACAGCCTCTACCAGGGGCAACATAGTGGGACTCTGTCTCAAAAAAAAAAAAAAAAAAAAAAGACAAACACAGAACACATTACTTTTGAAAGTCTTGAAAATCTATTCATACATACAAAGTTCAAATTATGTTACTTAAAGCAGATGTGTGAATTTCTAGATTTTAAACTATCCTGAAACATCTCAAACCCAATGCTGCATTTTCTTTTTTCACCTTTGCTCCTAAGAAACTTATTTTATTTGCTGATACACACAGAAGATTCTAGTAGTAGTAATCTATTTACAAAGAATCCAGCAGAGTGAATCAAAACTGGAAGTAATTCTACAGGTAATTCTTTACTAAAGATCTGTAAAAGAGTAAACTTTCACACCATATAAATCCAGCACATTAAACAAAACTTTTCACATTTATCAAAGATAATAAGTGCTACAATTTATGCCTCAAGTAAAAGAACACAAAGAAAAATCTAAATTAACCATATATATTATATATATATTTTTTGTTTTAGAGACAGAGTCTCACTTTGTCACCCTTTGTAGAGTACTGTAGGGTCAAAGCTCACAGCAACCTCAAACTCCTGGGCTTAAGCAATTCTCTTGTCTCAGCCTCCCAAGTAGCTGGGACTGTATATAGGCGCCCACCACAATACCCAGCTATTTTTAGAGACAGGATCTCGCTCTGGCTCAGGCTAGTCTCCAACCTGTGAGCTCAGGCAATCCACCCACCTCAGCCTCCCAAGTGCAGGGACAACAAGCGTGAGCCACCGTGCTCAGCCTCAAAACCCCAAAATAAAAATCGCAAATATCTTTGATCACTTAAGTTACTTTTAGAGCAAATTCTTTTTTTTTTTTTTTTGACAGAGCCTCAAGCTGTCACCCTGGATAGAGTACAGTGACGTCACAGCTCACAGCAACCTCCATTTCCTGGGCTCTAGCTAGTCTCCTGCCTCCGCCTCCCAACTAGCTGGGACTATAGGTGCCCGCCACAACGACTGGCCATTTTTTGGTTGCAGCCTTCATTGTTGTTTGGCGGGCGGGGCTGGACTTGAACCAGCCAGCTCAGGTGTATGTGGCTGGCGCCTTAGCCCGTTGAGCCACAGGTGCCAAGCCAGCAAATTCTTGATATAGTCAAGTCTTAAGCCTAAGAAAAGCCAATGCAATTTCAAAGCCTTAGTTTTAATTTTTAATCATCTGAACAAGTTGAATATAACTGCCAAATTTTTCTGTTATCTAAGAGGGAACAACACAGAATGCATCCTTTTCTATAAAATTTTTATTTAAATTTTTTTCATTTTTCACTAGATGCCATTCAAAGAGGAAAATGAAGTTACCCTAACTGGACTCAATTAGAGAAAGGGAAAAATGAGGGTGAGGGTTAAATATTTAAAAAAAAAAAATTTCCTGCCACCTCCTCCTCCACTAAAAGCCAGAATTCCTTAAAATCCAGCTCTCACTCATCTTGATGGGTAACTTCTGCTGTAAATAAAAATTCTTTGGAAATGGACTGCTGAAAATAAGTTTCCAAAAAGAAAACTCAGTCCATGAAAAATGTCTTTGACAGCCCCTTTAAGAAGGACGCTGGTCACCAATCCGGCCTAGGCCTAAGGGAAGTATAGCAGTGCCTGCAGCACGGATGGCACAAGGGAAATGGACTTGCATGCCCTTGGTAAGCTTTGGCCGCACTCCCGAAGTTAAGGACACCAGCTACAATGGAATGGAGTCTACTGACATTCACGTCTCCGTTTGAACACTAAGCATTTTCTTGGTTCAAGAAATCTGAACTGACAGCCAACCCCTACCGCAAAAAACCTTCCTACACAAACATATCCTGTGGAGTCAAACCTAATTACTGGGACAACGCTGAGACCCCAGTCCCTCCACGAACCTGGGTTTGTGGGTTATGAGGGGAAAAGGACGCAAGTGGACACCCTCATTTCTGCCTTCAAGAACCCCTGCTGCAATCTCTCTCGCCTAGAAATTTCAGAAATTGGGGCGGGCGTTGGGGAAAAATGCGCAGCGAGCGTGCTCCCAGCAGCCCCCATCCGCCCCTCCAATCTCCCGAGTCCGTCCTGGGTTTCTGGCACACGCCCGCGGCGGCCGTCGCCCACCGCTGTTCAAAGGCGCCTTCTCCTCGGCGGCCTGGGAACAGCAAACAGCAATGCGGATCGGCCACCACCCGCGCGCCAGAGAGGCCTTGCGGGGGAAGGCAGGACGCCGGGAGGGGGCCGGGCACTCCCTACCCCTTCCTCAGGTGGGGGAAGGAAGAATGCTGCGGGAGACCGCACAGAGCCCGACCATTCCAGAGTTCTGGAGCCCCAGCCACCGTCTAGGACTTGCAAAGGGTAGAAGTGCGGGGTGGGCCGCTACACACCCACCTCAACCCTGTCCTTCGATCTTTCCCAAGGCAGTGCGGGGGATGCTTGAGACTGAACAGACCCTAAAGATTCCCGATGAGCCTAGTGGCTACACCTTTAACGAGCGCGGGGGACGATACCCTAACTTCTCCCTTCCCATGATATTCCCCAATGCGAGAGGAGACATGTTTCGGCAGACGATACCAGAACCTTAAGACCCCCTCCAATATTAATAATCTAACTGGAGTGGAGAGCTGCCCGAGCATCCCACGCTGGGGACGGGAGAGCCTCCAACAAGGTAGAACAGAGGTTGACAATTGCTGCGACCTGTGAACCCCTCCCAAACACTTAAATGGGGAAAGGAGGCTGCCAGGACCCTCCATCTTGACCGCTTGGGGAGAGGAGCGGGGATGTTGCAGGCTGGACACGACCAGAATCCCAGAAGAATCCCGCGGCGCCCCCCACCCAACACCCGGGACTCTAGACCCAAGCGGGGACGCCCCCACTCCCACTGCAGGCCACCCCTTCAAGCCTGGCCGGTCACGGGGCGGGGACAGAGGTGCAGGCCGCGGGGGAGGGGACGCCAGGCCCGGCTTCGCCCAGGCCCCGAGCCGGTGGGCTGCGGCGCCGACACCCACCTGCCTAGGCCGGGCCTCCCGCCGCCTGCGTTCGCTGCAGCCACCGAGGAGGAAGCCGCGGCCGAGGACGACGAGACTGAGGATGAGGACACCGACGGCGGTGCGGCAGGCGACGTGAGAAGGCCGCCGCCGGGCTTGCGGACATTGGCTGCCGCGGGCGGCTGCTGCTGCTGCTGGGGCTTCAGCGACATGATGAGAGGCCCATACACCGGCTCGCAAGCCGGGCGAGGACAGCCGGGAGCTGGGCGCGCCGAGGGGACGCCGGAGCGCGGCGGGGACGCGCGGGCGCCGATTGGGGAGGCGCGGGTTGGCGCGACTGGGGGGGCGCCCGGGCAGGCGAGGGGGAGAAGGAGGACGACGAAGGGGCGGGAAGGCCCGCCGACACCGAGGAATCGCCGTGAACTGGAACCGGACGCGCTGCCGCCGTTGCCGTTGCTACCAAAACAGTCTGAGGCGGAGGGAGGCGAGCGCTGCCGGGAGGGAGGGGGGCCGGGGCCAGGCGGGGGAAGGGCGGCGGAGGGATACGGACCCAGGGCCGCGCCGCCGCCGCCCCGCCGCGCCGACCGCGGGAACGAGCGCCTCCCAGGCCACCTGGCTGGGACGAAGCGGTGAGGATCGATGGCCGCTGCGGGACTCCGAGGAGCTGCGGCCGCCGAGCGCATCGAGGCCCAGGCACGCCGAGGCACCGAGTGGTGATGCCGAGTGGACGCGGAGGTACAGGACGGGGACTCTTTACCGGAAGTCGGAAGGGTCAGGCGGAAGAAGAACGTGAGGAGACACCGGGGCCGGGAGGGACACGTGAGAAGCGGGTGCCGTGCTGGGCAGCGTTCGCCAGGGTCGGGTGAGGGCCTGACGGCGGGCCCTGCCCGGATCCGCCCTCCTTGAGGCGGGTCTGCCCTTCGGAGAGGGCGTGTCAGTCTTTGCCTGCGGAGCCTGCCTAGTGCAGAGGACGGGAGGGAAGCATTTCTTCCCCCACGGTATTCCTTCAACGTCCTCAGACTCCTACGAGGACTCTGTATGCCCCCATCTGATGCAACCTATAAAATAGACTGCGAGTGCCTTCGAGGAGGATGTATGCCTTGCTCCTCCTCCTAGCACCTAGAACACTGTCGGTGTTTTCTTGGTATCCCCAGCGCCTGGCACATAGTAGGATAAGTGGCACTGGGTGTCTCAAAGGCTGGCCAGGCTTTCTTGCCCTGCAACCTCTAGGGGCATCCACATATGGTTACCTTCTCTCCACTTTTACATCCCAGCAACACAGTAACCAGAAGACTCCTGGGTCACTGACCTTCATTTGAACCCACTTTCCCTTCTTTAAGTTCTTTTTCCTCTTTCGTGAGACTCAAAAGGAGATAGACGTGATTGGTAGAGCTATGGATAATGGAATCGGTAGAGACTAAACAGACCTCACAAGAATGTGCGAACTTTAGACCTTGGCCCCTTTAGAAGTTTTACTTTAACTTAGGGAATCAGCCAGCACAGTAGTCCGTTTTGTAAATGTGTTGCAATTAAACTGGAAGCAAGTAGATAACTTTTTTTTTTTTTTTTGCGTGGTGCATCTAGTTTTTTGTTGTTGTTTGTTTGTTTTATAGCCAGTGTCTCACTTTATCGCCCTCAGTAGAGTGCCGTGGCGTCACACAGCTCACAGCAACCTCAAACTCTTGGGTTTAAGTGATTCTCTTGCCTCATCCTCCCGAGTAGCTGGGACTACAGGTGCCCGCCACAACGCCCGGCTATTTTTCTGTTTTGCAGAAAAACGCAGCCAAGGCCGGATTTGAACCCTCCACCTTCGGTGTATGGGACCGGCGCCCTACTCTATGAGCCACAGGCGCCGCCCAAACAGTTGTACGCCCTTCATATATATATATAAAAATAATTTTTCCCCCCCAGTTTTTGGCCGGGGCTGGGTTTGAACCTGCCACCTCCGGTATATGGGGCTGGCGCCCTATTCCTTTGAGCTACAGGCGCTGCCCATGCATCTAATTTTTTAAAAAGTAAAATTACTTAAGGAAATGATAAAAGAAGAAACTCCAAAATTCCCCTCAGTCATCTAGCGATAAAGACCTAGAAAAGCTTGGAGAATGATTAAACCAGGAATCTGTAGTAGCCCAACTGAAATGAAATTAACCTTGTAGGTAGTTTAGGTAAAAATGATTGTCGTAAGTTCCACAGACACTTGAAAAATAGGAAATCAGCTTTATTATTTATTTACCATTTAAAATAAAAAGGAGGTTGAGGGAGGAAATGTACTATACTTTGATACTCATATAGTTACAAAATCTTTAAAAATTAACCCAAATGAAATTACAACTTAAAA
>CAUYON010101013.1:0-33818 GCA_963573935.1 Arctocebus calabarensis | reverse complement strand
CAGAGAGGTAGATGTTTGGAACAGAATAGAGAACCAAGAGATCAATCCAGCTACTTACCATTACTTGATCTTTGACAAGCCAATTAAAAACATTCAGTGGGAAAAAGACTCCCTATTTGGCAAATGGTTCTGGGTGAACTGCCTGGCGACCTGTAGAAAACTAAAACTGGACCCACATCTCTCACCATTAACTAAGGTAGACTCTCACTGGATTAAAGATTTAAACTTAGGACACGAAACTATCAAAATATTAGAAGGAAGTGCAGGGAAAACTCTTGAAGGAATTGGCTTGGGTGAATATTTTATGAGGAGGACTCCCCAGGCAATTGAAGTAGTATCAAAAATACACTACTGGGACCTGATCAAACTGAAAAGCTTCTGTACAGCCAAGAACATAGTAAGTATAGCAAGCAGACAGCACTCAGAATGGAAGAAAAGATTTGCAGATTATGCCTCCAACAAAGGTTTAATAACCAGAATCCACAAATAACTCAAACGTAGTAGCATGAAAAGAATAAGTGATCACATCTCAGGGTGGGAAAAGGACTTGAAGAGAAACTTCTCTAAAGAAGACAGGTGCACAGCCTACAGACACATAAAAAATGCTCACCATCCTTAATCATCAGAGAAATGCAAATCAAAACTACTTTGAGATATCATCTAACTCCAGTAAGATTAGCCCACATGACAATATCCCCAAACCAGAGATGTTGGCATGGATGTGGAGAAAAGGGAACACTTCTACCCTGCTGGTGGGAATGCAACTACTACGTTCCTTTTGGAATGACGTTTGGAGAGTACTTAGAGATCTAAAAATAGACCTGCCATTTGATCCTATAATTCCTTTACTATGTATATACCCAGAAGACCAAAAATCACATTATAATAAAGACATCTGTACCAGAATGTTTACTGCAGCCCAATTCATTATTGCTAAGTCATGGAAGAAGCCCAAGTGCTCATCGACCCATGAATGGACTAATAAATGTGGTACATGTATACCATGGAATACTATGCAGCCTTAAAGAAAGATGGAGACTTTACCTCTTTCATGTTTACATGGATGGAGTTGGAACATATTCTTCTTAGGAAAGTATCTCAAGAATGGAAGAAAAAGTATGCAATGTACTCATCCCTACTATGAAGCTAATTTAAAGGTTTCATATGAAAGCTATAACTCAACTATAGCACAAGAATAAGGGAAGGGAGGGGAGAGCGGAAGTTGAAGTGGAGAGAGGGTAAATGGTGGGGCCACGCCTATGGTGCATCTTAGAAGGGTACAGGTGAAACTTACTAAATGCAGAATACAAATCTCTTCATACAATAACTAATAAAATGCCACGAAGAGTATGCTAAACAGTTTGATGAAAACATTTCAGATTGTATATGAAACCAGCACATTGTACCCCTTGATTGCACTAATGTAAGCAGCTATGATTTAATAAAAAATAAATAAATAAAATAAAAAAGAAAATCTAATTAATGTTCTGAGTGGTTAATGTCCAGGTGGACCTTTTGGACAGGGCTGTTACTCAATTAAACTAGATCAAAGAGGTCAAACTTGCTATTTATAACTGGTGTCCTATCTGACTTGTTGGTTATTCATCATGATAAGTGAGTTGATCCTATTGTACTGACTGGTAAGTATTTTGAATATCAAGTTTCTTTTAAGACATGCTAAGGAGTAGTCAGTTTCATCAGTAGCTATGTTTATTTCCTATTTTCTATTGTGGATTTGATTCTCTCATTTTTACCCATCGTTTCCAATTATTCTCTGAGCTTTGCAAGTCTTATTTTCCAGACTAGACTGTACTATCTAGTCTTCATACCTCCTGCATCTTATTTTTACTCCATGTAGAACATTTCCTCTAGATTAATTTTGTCAAGTATTACTTTTAACAAGTCCTTTCTGGGCTCAGCACCTGTAGCACAGTGGTTACAGCACCAGCCACATACACCAAGAGTGATGGGTTCGAACCCAGCAACAGCAACAACAACAAAAAAATAGCAGGGCATTGTGGCAGGCGCCTGAAGTCACGGCTACTAGGGAGGCTGAGGCAAGAGAATCAGTTAAGCCCAAGAGTTGGAAGGAGGTTGCTGTGAGCTGTGACATCACAGCACTCTACTGAGGGGGACATAGTGAGACTGACTCAAAAAAAAAAGTCCTTTTTGGATTCTTAAAAATTGTAGAACTTCAATATTTTCCAATTGCTTAAGTCAAGCCTTCTTAATTAGGCTCATTGGTGGAACTAACACACTTGAGTATTTCAGATCACTGGGAGAAAGATAAACTCACAAGCTCAGGCACATAACATTTTCCATTTCCTAGTTGAGTAATGATTACATTTAAGTTCCTTCCTTTTTTCTCCTATCAAATTAAATACATTAGGAGGATAAATAAGAACCACTTTTTTACAGGTCAAAGTGATAAGTCACAGGTCACCACAATCAGGTGCCTATCCTTTTTCCTGTATCCATCATCCTTTCCCTTAAGCCTCCGTCTCACCACATTATTGCACTGCTTTTTCTTCTCCACTTTCACATTCATATTACTCGCCTTGACTAAAACATCCTACCATTTTTTTTCTAACTGTCAAAATCCCACCTCTTGTTTTTCATACAAGCTTTTATTTAAAGGGAAAACTACCTTTTCTCCACTACCCCAAGTCCCACCAACTGAAATAAGAAGCTAGTGTTCTCCTAGTACCAAGGGTACATTTAAACCATTTCAAAGCAGTAGGATGTGCATCAATAAAAACAAAAAAGAAAAAGAAATTGAATCTCAAGCTTTCCGACTTTATTACTTTCTATCCCTTTTTGGTGTTATCTTTCTTCAGGCCTCTGGATTGCTATCCTCTTTCTTTCTTGTCCCTTTCCAACCTGTGTTAACTATATGGTATAAAGATTTTGACACACACATTAGGCCTTACTCTTCATCAGAGCTCCTGCCATTATCCCCTGATTGCATGGAGACAGCATGTTCAGTTACCTAATCTCACAGTCCCAGTGACTTCCACTTCAGTTTAGCCTTTCATAGCATGCTTCAGACCTTGTTGACTAGAACTGTTCCACTTTTCATTTTAATCTCAGACTAAATTCCTCTCCTTAAAGTCCTGGGGACTTAGTTTCTTTTAAAAGTTTCTTCCACCTAATGTAGACACATTTTGTACCCCTCTCTCTTTTTTCTCAGTTATAAATGCCTTCTTCACATATTTCCATATGCAATATACAATTGTTACATCATATTTTGTTATATGAACATTCCATAAATTATTTAATTTTTTTCTCTACTGTTAAGCATTTGGGTTGGAAAACAGAAAAAGATGAGCTTTAAGGAGGAACCATTTCAAAAGCAATACACTTAAAGTAATCCATATTTATAGTAATTTTAAGTAATGTATCTATATAAGTTGACAAGATCAGCTGGCTAAACTGGACAAAACAGAGCAAATGTATGCATCAAAGTGATGACAGTGCATTAAACCATGCACATATGGATAACAGACCCGATGAGCCTGAGCCTTTGTTATTTTCCACATCAGTGCCATCCACATTTCATAATTTTGAGTATAATCATTAAAATGATTTATTATCAAGTAATTGTATTTCGTGCATATGCTTTGCCTTGTTTGCTGGCAACTGATAACAATCTGGTCATTCTCAAGAGTTGATTTTAAAAACAACCTTTCTTTTTTTTCATAAAAAAAGAATTAAAAGCTGATTATATTCTTTCAGTAACTACTATCTTTAAAAATGGGTGAACCAAATCTAAATTCACTTCATAATTATGATAAAAATACATTAATAAGGTTTTAAATTTATATAGGTAAGTAAATCGTAAGTGGTTTTGCCTTCGATGCTTATTGAACCTAAAGGAAAATAATACATATGCATCAGCTTTCTGCTTTGACATTAAAAAGTGAAGAATGTTGCCTTATCCTACAACTTATTTGGAAGTCCCATAAAGAAAATTATCAAGAATTGGGAATTTTCTCATGTAAAGAAGAAACATGTATTCATCTAATGAAGAGAAATAAAAATGCCTATAAAAGCAGCCATGTCTGTCTCTTATCAGTTTTAAAATGATTTAAAATTAGTGACTGATTTTTTGCTTTGTTTTCAGATGTGGGATTTCATTCTGCCACCTAGACTAGAGCACAGCGATGCAATCATAGCTCACTGCAGCCTCGAACTCCTGGGCTCAGGTACTCCCCCCTCAGTCTTAGTAGTAGGGACCACAGGCATGCACCATCATGTCCAGCTAAGGTTTTTATTTTTTATAAAGACAGGGTCTCGCTATGTGGCCCAAGTGGGTGTTGAACTCTTGGACTCAAACCATCCTCCTTCCCCAGCCTCTCAAAATGATGGAATTATGGGAGTGAGCCATTACGCCTGGTCTTGACTGATATTTTGTATATTTTTTCTATCCATAAAAAGAGAAAATTGCTGCTATTTATCATAATAATATACAATGTAATATTATAGTAAAGTTAGTAAAACTTCCTTTCATTGTTATTCTTTTAAATATTCAATCATGGTCAGCCATATATATGAATATTGTGAGCCTTAATTTCGATGATATAGTAAATTATTTTTATAATTTAAACAACAATCTCTTTTTAAATCATAATTATCTTAATTGTTCTACCATTGGCAATTCATACATTTCAACAAAATTTTTTTATTAAACTGCCTATTCACTGCATGATGTCAATTTAGAAGCATAACATTGAGCTGTTTAAGACTGCAATTATATACATTTATTTCATAACACACATTGAATTAATCATGTGCTGTGATAGCCTTTATTCATCTCTATTCTCACACTGTGGTGATTAAAAAATATTTTATATCAAACATAATTTAAATTATATAATGATAAAATGTTTTTCAAAAGCAAATTTAAAAGTATAACAAAATATACACAAACTGTTCTATATAGTTTATTTTGATAGATTCGCTCAGGGAATACTCAAAAGAGTGTTCTAAAAGAGGCAGTTGAAAGGCTATTTCTACATTTTTTGGTACTATTATCTACAAATATGACTACTTTGATTTCACCACTTGTGAAATAAAGCAGTGAGTGGTAAAAAGAGGCTAAATAGAACACTATATGGCTAAAAAAGGAAGAAGCGTTGGAAAGTAGTCGGACTATTTGAGTGTCCATTGGAAGGTGCAGGTCACAGTAAAATTGCACTAAGAGTTCAGCCTGCATGAAATGCACGGTCACTGAGTGCACAGACCAGCTGACTGTGAATTTGCTGTTAATAAAAAAGAAGAATTAGAGCACATCCTCAATAAAAGGAAAGAGTTTTGATAGCTATGAACCAACAGTGCTGGACCCCTAAGATAGAAAATCTGGGTTATGTTGCTAGACAGTGCAGCAGCAAAGCCAGCAGGAAGACCTGAAATGGAGGTTGGAAAGAAAAACAAACAAAAACTACAGGCATACAGGAAGCAAGAAGGAGGCAAATCCCCAAATGAGACAGGAATAGCTCTATTATTGTGGGTTAATGAAGTAGCCATTTTGGAGAACACAGGACACTCCAGGACTTGATGAGCTATTTAGTGTCACTGTTGACAATTATTTAAACGCTACATGGAAATGCTCTGGTACAGAGGAATTTGGGGGAAGGCTGTCTCTAAAACTGTAGGGCTTCTCCAAAGGGATCCTAGGACTTTTCACCGTCCTCTTTCTGACTGATGTTTGCCATACTGTTGGCAACTCCAAGTTTCCTGTAAGTTTTCTTCATGGTTCCTGTGATATTATGTCGCTATATTTTCCTGACCATTTATTCTCTATTTTAATTCTCTTCCCTCTTTCTAAATCCTACATAATGCATTCCACAAGCCTCAGTTCTTGGCCTACTATTCTATACATTTCAGATACTTTTTTCATTAGATAGAAAATCTTGCCTAATACATACTTTTATCTCCAGCTCTGATCCTTAAGATAACACTCAATAGTTCCATTTAATAAACACTTGGACGTGTTTGTATGTTTGTCTTTGTACAGAGGAGGTTCTCAAACTCCTGGACTCAAGTAATCCTCCTGCCTCAACCTCCTGAGTAGCTAAGACTCATTTCTTATAGAGATGAAGGCTCATTATGTTGCTCAGGCTGGTTTCCAACTCCTGGCTTCAAGCTGTTCCCCTGTCTCAGCCTCCCAAAGTGCTAGGATTATAGGTGTGAGCTACCGCACCTGGTCTATTAAACATTTGTTGAGCTTCACTTATGACAAGCCAGACATTTTGCTGAGCTTGCACCATCTCTTTACAAGATATCACCACATGGAGGTGACCTAAGATCATCACAAACTCAAAAAGCTCAAAACATCTTTTAGTAAGCATCACTGAATACCTTACATAGAAGGTTTCTTAAAACACCCTTGCTTTTGTTATCATTATAACTATTAATCAGCTATGCTAAGATAAAAATGCAACTATCTGTGGGCGGCACCTGTGGCTCAAAGGAGTAGGGTATCAGCCTCATATGCCAGAAGTGGTGGGTTCAAACCCATCCCTGATCAAAAACTGCAAAAGAAAAAAAAAAAAAAAGGTTCGGTGCCTGTAGCTCAATGGGCTAAGGTGCCAGCCACGTACACCTGAGTTTGCAGGTTCGAATCCAGCCCAGGCCCGCCAAACAACAATGGTGGCTGCAACCAAAAAAAATGACCAGGCGTTGTGGTGGGCACCTAGTCCCAGCTACTTGGGAGGCAGAGGCAGGAGAGCCCAGGAATTGGAGGTTGCTGGGAGCTGTGATGCCATGGCACTCTATCCAGGGTGACAGCTTGAGGCTCTGCCTCAAAAAAAAAAGCAACTATATCAATAGGTTACAAATCAAAATGGTCATTTCTCACTCACTTTACATCTGAGCTAAGCTAAGGCTCCCTGTAGCTATGCTATATATGTCTCTTCTTCTCAACCCTAAGGCTGAAAGAGGAGCCTGAATCTGAAATGTGCCATTCGTATGCCAGAGGGGAAGAGTGAGAAAGCCACTTAAAAGCTGCAGTTTGGATGTGGCATATGTCCCATCTGCTCACCACACATGGCCAATCCCCAGATCAGTGGAATGGAGATGAGTCATGCTTTGATGACGAAGGGGGAAAAGATGACTAATTCTGAATAAGAATACAACCCACCCAGCACACACTGATATTAACCATTCTCCACATTGATGACAGCAAACATCTTCCAATTTGTATCCCTGTGAATTATTCATTCATCCAGTTGGTAAAATTTCTTCAGGCCTTTTATGTGACCTTTCCTATGATATTTTGGGGGATATAATAAATAGAACCCATCACTGCTATTCAAGAGTTCCCATCAAATGAGAAAGATGTAAATAAACATATATGTCATAGTGGGGCAAATCATTACAAAACATTAGGAAGATATACCTAATAATATCTGCAGTCTTCCTGAATTTTACTTTCTACTTGAGATGAGGGAAGGTTAATCTTCAAGTAGTCTTGAGGGATTAGAAGGGATTCAGATCAACGAGAAGTAAGTTGTAGTGAAGAAGGGCGTTCCAGGAACACCATTTGCAAAAAATCTTTGGCTGATGAGGACACTGCATTATTTGGGCAATGAAAAACAGTTTAACATGACCAAAGCATAGCTTCATAGGCATTTTAGGAAGTGAGTTTAAATAGAAAGCAATCATCCAACTAGGAAGACCCACCTACAAGGTTGAAGAGTAAGGAAATTATATTGCATGCTATGAGGGAACAACTGTAGGCATGGCAGTAAAATGATACCATTTAAATGTGAATTAAGAGATGTTTATGAGGGAAAATGAAAATGATTTGATGAACAATAGGAGATTGGAGGTGGATGCAAGACAAGGAGGGAGTCTGGGATGACAGTTCCTCCGGGTTGGACTTGCAGTTGAATGGAGAGAAAGGTCACCTGTAAAAAGGAATATGGGAGGAAGAGACATTTTAGATGACCTGAAGAACATGCCAAGAAGATCTTTAAGTTCAACGTACTCCCCCAGGAAGCTATGTACTGAGGCTGACTGCACCGAATATCCCCTTCAAAGTGACTTTGGAAGTCTTTTTCTGGAATGGCCATCAGGGCTGTTGTCACACTCCTTTTGGCCTTCTGGTGACTGTAATGATATTCAGCAATGAGGTATGTAGCACTTTTTCTAGGACGAGTTCATGAACTTAATTGTCCGACCTCGTGTACAGATATACAAGGATCAGAAGCTGAGAACTTTAAGCACATCATTTAAACTTCCTGAGCCTTCATTTCTTCATGTATTAATATCAAATAAAGATACTACCTGCATGTTCTTCTTGACAAGACATTGCTAAGGATATGTGAGGCAATAAACGTAATAAATATTTTAAATCAAGAAATTCCTTTAAAATATAGAAAATTATTTTATAAAAGTCACTTTCAGCTCTTATCAACCATCTGCTATTACCCTCTCTATGCACAATCTAGATCAACATTCTCATTGTTTCTCAACATGTTTTATTGATTCCAAATTTCAAAACTTCATGAACTTCATGCTGTTTCCCCCAAAAGTCACGTTAAGTATCATTTCCTTGAGAGTCTACATTAACTTTCACCCAAACACATATTAGCTGGGGGCAGGGAGGGGAGGGTGTTTCCTTTAAATTGACTTTTTTAAAATTAATTTATCTAATAGATAAATAGGTAGATTCACACTATTTAAAATTTAAAAAAACTATAAAAGAGTTGACAGCGAAAAGTCTCTTCCCCACCCCTGTTCCTCAACTACTCAGATCTCTTCCTGCAGGCAATTAATATCATTAAGTGTTTTATTTATTTTATTTTTGTGATCTTTCAATCTATAGACAAGTAAACTAAATTGATGGCCCTCAAAGCATGTCCTGGTGGCTCAGGTGGCAACAGAAATCACAGGGAAAGAATTTAAGCAGATGAATTTCTCTGTCTTCCAAAATTGCTGCGCTGCTTGTATCAGTTTTACATATGGGGCTAAACATTTGCTAACATTTTAGTTAAAGGAGGAGTTTTAAAATTGACTCTTTCACTATAGTTTAGTGGCAAAGGGCCACAATCGGTGAAAGTTGGGACCCGGTTACCCAGCCCTCTGTGGGAAGTGAGCAAACCCGAGAACCGGATGCCATACTCACTGCAGAGTGTTGAAGACAGCGTAATTATGAGGTTGCAAATTAGTGAAGCTTTGCCAGCATGTTCCGATGCTGAGTACTGGAGCCAGGAGCATTGGCCTTCAGGAGGTTGTAAGAACTGAGTGCTGGCATGCATAGATTCAGAGCTGGCAGCCATAGCAGCTCAGCCCAAGGGGAAGAGGCTGTATCTCCAGAGGACTGGTGTCAGTCTGTGAAGGACCAGGAACTGCTATCAACTTGGATTCTGAATACCCAAGCGCCTTGAACATTTGGTGTAGACGCATACCTTGTGTCTCAGGACATTCTCAACAAAGCTAAGAAATGTATTGGGCAACGTTTTTCTTTAACTGGCACATTTGGTATCATTTATTAAATTTTCTAGCAATGTCCCTTGCCACCCTGTCCAACAGGAGCTTCTTATACAAATTGCTTGTAATGTTGGGAGCTAGTTCTTTAAAATGGAAATTGTTAATTCCCCTCGAGTAATGTTTTCATTCAGTTACCATGAAACAATATTGCAATAAAGGATGGTCCTTGGTATTGGTTAAAAAATAAATAAATAAATAAAAAGAAAGTTTTAAAATCACTATTCTACACTATTCCTATCATAATTTAATCATGTACTTTTTAGCATTATTATTACTATATATGGCTATTTGACCAAAAAATTATGCTGAATCAACTGGAAAATGATGGCTTAAACATAGTTACTATTGTACTATGTGTATGTCAGTGTGGTGATTCAAACAATATCCTCAACTCACAAACTCAAGAAAATAGCAGGTCCCTACATTCACTTTTGCTACAGAAGGTTTGCCTGGCACTATCCATCCCTAGCTTTGTTTTCCTAAAACCTAAGTGCTAAGATATTATGCTGGAGGAAGGAGGTGAGGTAAAAGAAGCAGTGTTGTCAGAGAAATGGAAAGAGAAACGCAAGGAGTCCCCATACCCGGGAAAGAACTGAATTTTACCTTTTCGAAATTAAGAAATAGAGCATTTGGCGTTCCTATTGCTCTGGGAGGTGGCTGAAACTCTACGGGTAAGCTTGGTGGCAGTGGAGGAGACTGCTTCTAAGCACTTGGAGTTATCAGCTCTGGCAAAAATCCCCATTCCCTGTATGTGGCCTAGCAGCCAGAGTCCTCAAAGGAGGAAATTTGAAGGATCAAGTGCTTGGTGTTAGACAATGGGTATCTTTTGAATGAGGGCTCCGTGAAGTGAGAAATCTTTGACATGTTGGCCCTACTTTAGTCCCACAGGACTTCCATATACCTAAAAGAAGAAAAATCTCCAATAATTACAGATATTGAATTGTCTACCAGCTCAATATATAAGGGTTTTGAAATCAGATCAAACTGTTTTTGAACTTGTTTCCATTTAGCACTAATAGTGTGTCCTTAGGAACATAACCTGAGCCTAACATTCTTCGTTTATAAAATAGCTATGGTATTTATAGGGTTGGTGTAAGGTTTTAATAGATGATGTATGCATTAAGAATGTAAAGTGCTTAGGGCAATATTCCACTTGCACTAGGCAATCAGAAAATAGGAGCTGCTTTAATCTCATTTGATAATTATGTATTGTGGTTTCATTGTAATTATGTTTCATGCCTTATATTAGACCCTGTATAAATAGCAAAGATAAATGAATAAAACAGACATATTCTCAAGAAGCTTAGAGCTGACCAGGTTTAAAAACCAGCAGGAACCAATCTAACAACAATCTTCATGTTTTGATTTTTTTCAAGAGAACCAAAAAACAACTGGATCCAAATATGGGGAATTACTTGGTGATCATGCTGGGTGATACTGTTTTTGATCAAATTCAGCTGACAAGTTAAAGTAACAAAACAAACTTTCTTGGGAAGTTGATTACTTGAACTTTTAAAAATATATTTTTAGCAACCCTAACATCATTAGAATAACTATATATTCCCAAAGTAACTACTGAAATGTATAAACTCTTATATGTTTGATTAAAAAGAGGTCTCATTAATTATTCACAACAATCTGATGGGTAGCTTGAGTAGAAAATGCAGCAATGGAAGTTGTCAGTAACACTAACAGAATGCACATTGCATATGTATAGGCAACTGTCTTTGTATCATTGACATCCTCCTAATCACCAATAAACAATAGGACTAATGGTCTTCATTATTCTGTTAAAAAAAAAAAACCCTCAATTTCTGGATTATCCTGTTTAAGTACCTGAATCTATCAAATAATGACTTGCAGCCTCCTACTTGCAAAATTGAAGACTATTTGAACACCAAATTATTTAGTGATAGTAATTGACCATAACCAATGAATAAAATAGTAATCCATGATTCCATAGTAATGTAAATAAATGAATACATAAATAGGGCAAAAGGAAAAGCTTTCCTAGTAAAATGCTAGTGAGTAAACATAGGAGAAATTGTGGAACTATGAATAGAAAGTCACTGTATGACAAGGAGAGTAATAATTGACTTGGGTTAAGAACCATCATTGCATGCTAAACCTGGCATACAATCGCTTGATGAGGAAGAAGATACATGTAGTGGCTTTAAATATCCCCTATGAGAGAAATGTGGTAGAAATGTTATGTTGTATAAACCTGAGAGATACCACTTTAAATGGTCAAAGTTCACATCAACAATTATTGGATAAACTGACACTGTATGCCTCCTAATATGAAGTATTGAGATGTACTTCTGCTAAAATTGTATGATCTCAATCTAGTAGTAAAGAAATATCATTAAACCCAAATTGAGGAATATTCTGAAAAATAACTAGTCTGTACTCTTCAAAAATATTAGGGCCATCAAAGACAAAGGTAGACTAAGGAATGATCATGAATGTATAAAATACTAATTTTTACCCTGGAAAGGATGTTTTTGCTATAAATGACATAATTGGAACAATCAGTGAAATATGAATAAAGTCTATGGATTAGATCACATATTCGTACAGATGTCAATTGCCTGATTTTGATAATTATAATATAATTATATAGAACAATATACACGAAAATATATTTAGGGATAAAGAAACATAATTTCTGCCACTATGTGACAAATGATTACAATAATATGTATATAGGGAAAATAAAAGTATGTATAGAGAGAAGAGAGAAATTAATAAAGCAAATTTGTTCACCTGAGTAAGGAATATATGGGAGTTCTTTGTATTACATTTATAACTTTTCTGTAAACTTAAAAAAAATTAGAAATTTCTTTTAAGTGGTCTGATAATGAATAAAAAAACAACTCATGTGAAAACTGGAAAGACAAGAAAGGAAGAGAAAAAGTGGATAAAGAAGACTTGTGGAAAATAGTATTTAAAGACATCAATAGGAATTGGTGTGCAAAAGAAGCACTGATATTTGATTATATTTTTTCCATACTTGTAGGGAAAAAATGGGCTTGAATATAAACTATGATTCTCCATTAAAACAACATAATGAAGTTCAGATAGCATATGGAATACATACTGTAGCCAGTGGAATTCTTTGCCTTTATGTGTCTTTATAGAAAACATCAGGTTATTTGTATGTATTTCAGACAAAAGATAAGTGCCAAAATGCCTGGACATTGAACTCAGAAAATGAAAGAAGAAAATCTTGTATACATATATATACAGGCAATGGAGATATATCCGAAGATAAAGCTGCATAAATTATCCTGATGATATGATTATCTTTTAAATTCTAAAATATCAAGCTCCAGATTCCAGGCGAGTGAGTTGAGTAATAGTCAGATGGATTAGTGGTGACTTCCATATCCAGGCTTAACTCCTGGAAAGTCTCTTCCCCTCTTCAATTTTCTTTACTATTTCAAAAGAGTTTAAAAGACATCTACCCTTGTATTTCTTTGCTTCCCTCCTTCAATTTCTACTGCTACTAATTTTAAGCATAGAAAGCTTCAAAATTGGTGGTTTCCTGAATCATTATACAAAAATTGTATACATACACACCAGAGGATGTCAAAAAATGCGTGCACATTTTAAAAAGAGAAAAACGGTATTAAAATTGTAATACTCAAGTCACGTTTGACTTCTGCAATTACAAGAGGTGCTCAAATGTGACTTGTATTCATCTTTTGTTATCAGTATATATTTAGTGTTACAACTTTAGTACATTTTTTTCCTAAAATGTGTGTACATTTTTGGTACCCTCTGTATGATACATACACTCTCACACACGCATATACACACATAATTAAATCATCATGTGATTATATATCAGAGAGAGAAATGTGCAACAGAGTTGAATTTACTTGGAAATTTTTCATTCACATTACTTTAAGCAAACTGTGTCAATGGTTTTGAATAATAATAATAGCAACAGCATCACAGATGAAATAGGTACCATTTTTGAGCACTTAACTATGCATCAGTCATAGTTCTGGGTATTCTATGTATAGCACTCCATTTAATTTTCACAAAAATCTGCAATACATTCTCATCCTCATTTTAAAGACAAAGACAGAAGCAAGGTGCGCGCAGGTTAAACAACCCCTTCTCACACCCACCTCCATCACAAGGTGTAAAGCCTATGCTCTTTCTGCTGCTCATCTAGAGTCAAAAGCTGGACGTAAGATGCAGACTGTACATAAAATGTTTACCGCAGTGCCTGGCATCTAGCAGCTACTCTGTAATCATTAGTTACCTTTTCTTCCCAATTTTGCCTTTCCAAAATGTAAACTGAAACAGAAATAGAGGCACTTGATTTCAGAGTAGTTTAGGGTTATTTTTTAAAATGATGCTTTTAACCAAAATCAGGTGAAGAGGGAAGAAAAAAGACACACTCTATTCAGACCAGTGACTGATCAAGTTCAATTTTTTGCTTCTACCTGAAAGGCAAGTAGTACAATGTACTAGAAAAAGCACTGGTTTTCATTCTTCTTTTCATCTATATAAATCTAACTGAATATCAAATATGTACCAGGCACCATCTTATGAGAATGCAACAGTAATGAGACATAATCTCTGACCTTATGGAGATGAAACAGAAGATGCTGGAGATTATCAGACAATTGCCACCCAATGTAAAAAATTCTTTAATAACTGTAGGGTTGAAATGTATACCAAATATACCACAACGTGCTTCTGGATAAATATCTGAGCTTCAGTTTCATAATCTTCTTAATTAGTATTACAATTGTTATTTTTAGTAAGTGTCATGATATATAAATTAAATAATCCATGCAATATGCTTGGCAAATAGCAGGTGTTTAATAAATACTAGCTTTTATAAAGGTACCATATAATCTTTTGTTCCTTTCTAATAATATTAATTGGAAATATATTGGTGATAAAGCCCTAAATATGTGTAAATTTCTATAAAAATCCACTTTGGAGCAATCCTTTACTTATCTAAACTTATTTACACTTATAAAACACAATTTAGTAGAAAATCCCACAGAGATGGCCAAAGAAGGTTCATTGATCGTTTCTACCAAGTCCATCGCCTTCTGAGGATGTTTATGGACTGTACTGTTGGATCAGCCTAAAATGTTGGTGATCCAAATACAAACCAGTTATAGTGCCTACTCTCAAGAGTTCCCCATCTAGAAAGTACAGACAAGTACAAGCACATACACTGTGAAAGGCACTTTTAACAATATTAAAACATGTGGCATAGTTTTGGTACAAAGCAATGAGTCAACTCTCCATGGAGAAACCCATTTGGAAATGCTTTTGGAAGAGGTCTCATACCAAAAACTAAGCCTAATTTTGTCCTTATATAAACAATTATCATTAGTAATTTACATACTACACGCAAATATTTACTACCAAAGTGAATAAGTTGCACGATATTATATAATTAAAAGGTTAACATACATAAATTTTATATTTACCTTCACAATTCCTTGAAATTTTTGTCTGCCTAAGAAACTTCGCCAACATTTTTGAATAATTATTGCACATCTGTTTAAATGCCTACGATAGAAAAAATACGCTGAATAGCATTCTTTTGTTAAAACAAGGATAGCTCTTAACTCTTTGATAGGAACACATTCTCCTACAATTCAACAGTTCAAATTCAAAACCAGGTTTATGTGTATTTTTTAAAAGTAGGTAGGTATCATTCTAGGAAAGATCATTTCTAGAGGTAGGAAAAAAATGCATAGATAACTACTTTTTTGTATATGTGTGCTTATGGTTAAACAACATTTTAATTTCAATTATTTTTCAGTAGCTATTCTTTAAAATATTTTTGAATACTAAGATGATAAAGCAGGTCATAGTGACAAGTTGAGAAGTAAGCCAGGCACTATTAACACAAATAATTATAAGTACTTAGAAATAATTCATGAAGTGGAGAAATAGTTATCCTCGGTTTCATGTATTCTTTTTTTTATTTCAAATTAATATGAGGGTGCAAATTTTTAGGTTACATTGGCAAAGTTTCAGTTGTAAAAGAATCCCTGGCAGAGGGGCGTGTACTACACCCTCACGATGTGCACAGGAGGTGAGATCCCACCTCACGCCCTCCCTCCTTCTGCCAATCGTCCTCCCCCGCCCCCGTGCCCCTCCCTCTATCCAGTACTACACTCTATTCGTGTTTTATTGTTCATATGAGCATGTAATTATTTATATATTGGTTTCATATTAGTATGAAGTACATTGGATATTTATTTTTCCACTCTTGCAATACTTTACTAAGAAGAAAATGTAGGTAAATGTAAAAACTGTAAAGCCTCCATATTTTTAATGGTTGAATAGTATTCCATTGAATCCAGTTTCATATAGTCTTTCCATCCAAGCCATTTCTGGTCAGTCTGCCAAATTCAAAAATAACCTATTTGCTACTAGGCTTCTAGTTTGTATGGTGACCAAAAGAGAAGCCTCCACTTCTTACTTTATTCATTTATTTATTATTATTTTTTGAGACAGAGTCTCAAGCTGTTGCCCCGGGTAGAGTGCTGTGGTGTCCTAGCTCACAATAACCTCCAACTCTGGGCTCAAGCATTCCTCCTGCCTCAGTTTTTTGGCTTTTTTTTTTTTTTCTCTATTTATAGCAGAGGCAGGGTGGGGGGCGGTCTTGAACTTGTGAGCTCCAGCTGTTCATCTGCCTCAGCCACCCAGAGTGCTAGGGCTGCAGGTGTGAGCCACTGTGTCTGGCCTCAACTTCATACTTTAAATTTGCAATGTCTGGCTCCCCTGGATAGTATAAAGAAGTATTAAATACTAATAGCACACTCTCTAGACTGTTATCTGAGTTATTATGGACTAGGTATGTTTTCTTCTACTTTATCCAGAAAAATTTTGTCTTCTTAATTGATGGGAAACTGAGTGAATGTTTTGACAGTAAAGAAAAGTGAAAAGAGTTGATAGGGATAAATTTCAGTCCTTTGTATAATCACAGTGATATCATTCAGGTATCATTTGCTTTATCTACCAACACAATAGAAAGAATTGAAATAGCTTCCATTTTTCTCTCCTTCTTTCTTATCAGTCAGTAAATCAATTGCTTTAAGTCCAAACTCAGTCACTTGTCACATGCTATAGAATTTGGAAAAAGAATCTTATATTTACAGTATATTTACAGTATTGAAAAAATTTTTTAAGGAGAGATACAGTAAATATAATTTGGTTTTGGTAAGAAAAGATCAGAAATACTATGCATTTTTTAAAAGAGCATCAAACAATTTATTAACTTTTTATGAGTAAAATAAAAATTATTTGAAATGAGTGCTACATGAATAAATGACATTTTCTAAGGAATGTAATGTTATAATATGTCTGAGGTTTCCATGATGAAGTCAATATACCTGAGATAAGCCCGAATTTGACATCCTCGAAACCAGCTCTGGATATAAATCGCTGCTTCATTCTCTTTTCTTCTAAAGGTGTCCACAACACTAAAAAACAGGAAAAAATGTTTAAAAAGCATTTCATTAGTAACTAATATGATTCTAAAGCAACTCAATACGTTAAACTTAATCTTCCATTTCTTCTAAAATGATAATAATTCGATGTCACTTTAAATAGAATTAAAAGACAAAATAAGGCATTTGCAAAATCATGAATTATGTTTTAAAAATCAACCTTTCTCTGAGAAGCCATGTGCTTTCAATGGCTTTACTTTTTTTCTATATATAATCACTAATTTTGTAAGTAATTAATTTTCCCAGTAATTTTTATTAGAGAATAAAAAGCAATGTGCTATTTTGTCATTATTTTAAAAACATAATATTTGAATTTACTATTTACATGTTATTCTACATGGTCATGCAAATGCTTTCATATTTCACTCATTGATCAGTTCCGTGAGTTACCTCTTTGTAAAATAAATCTTTCACAGAATCCTGTTCTAGCTACAATTCTCAGGAAGTCTATGTAAGTTACAGGAGGCACAAGACAGAGCCATGGGGCTTATAAATAAATAAGAAATACATACAGTATGGAGAGATTACATCAGGTGTAGCTGAAGTGTAGGATAAACTGTAAAAACCACACATGGGAATCTATTCGCATTACTTGATAATGAATGGAAGGCAACAAATGAGCTTACTATACGGTTATATAAAAATGTTGGGAAATAATTAAGAGTCTAAGACTCCTCAAGACAATTATGAGTTGCAAAAAAGAAAGATTCATTACCGATGCACTACATGTACTGAATAATAGAAAGGACTTGAATAAACTGCATTTCTGGACCATATTATTGTATTCCATCCTTGTGGGTGGGAGGCGGAACAGCTTAAAGTTCTTTCCTCCAGGGAGCCTTCCCTGACTTCTCAGACTACAATTAGTTCTTTCCATTTCACACCTTCAAAGCTCTTCACTATCTTTAACTCAGTCATACTCAAGGATTATTTAATGAAGGTCTCTTCCACTACCTTTGAAAATCCCTAAGGCAGTACTTATCTATTTTGTCCCATACTGTATTCCCAGTGGTCTCCCAAGAGATATTTGTTGTTACTTTTTTTTGTTGTTGAGACCAAGTCTTACTTTTGTCGCCCTTGGTAGACTGCCATGGTGTCACAGCTCCCAGCATCCTCAAACTATTGGGCTCAAGCAATTCTCTTGCCTCAGCCTCCCAAGCAGCTGGCACAACACTTGGCCATTTTTTGTTACAATTGTCATTGTTGTTTTTAGCTGGCCCAGGCTGGGTTCAAACCTGGCCTGGATGTATGTGGCCGGTGCCCTACTGACTGAGCTACCGGTGCCGTCCTGTTGTTACTTCTAATACTCAATCTTTGTCTTACCAAAGGTGCTTACCCTGAGGGTGGGGGCTGGAGGGAAAAGACATACCTACTGGCATATTTCACTCACAGGCTTCCCTCACTATATCTCACAATATTGGAATCCCTCCCTACTTTAGGATGACAGAGTTGCTGAAGTGCCAAGTGCCCCACGTTCTTAGTAATTTCAATCCTGGGGTGATTATGGGTAAAATACAGGAATAATGAAAGGAGCTGTTTAAGAGAGAGAGAAAAAAATATCTTTTACTAATTACTACTTTATGGGCCAGACACTGTTCCTAGAATTTTACATACCACTAAATTAACTCTTGTATAGTCTTTTCTGCACTTCTATGAAGTAGAGAATGATTATTCTCATTAGACAAAGGAAGGTCCCTCTGCAGGGAGATTCCACTAAAATGACCAGGTCACACCATAAGTATCAGAGATGAGATTTGATGACAGGTAGTCTGGCTTCAAAGATTGTATTCTTAAACATCATTAAGAAAAAAAGAAAGGATGAAAAAATAATAAATAGAAGTCAAAGGCAAGAAAAATGACTTGCAAACGCAAAAGGGAGAAAGCATGTAATCTATATCCAAACATAATATTTAAACTTTGGGGCATAAGGTAGCACCAATCTCCCTAAAACAATAAACTGAGAGAGTAAGAATGTGAGATGATGCAACGTCTATAGCAAAACTCCGAATGTCTGACTGTATTAAGTGTTGGTGATGATAAAGACCATGGATTGCTAAGAGGAAACAATTTGGTCTTCAAGTACATCCAGAATAACATCATTTACATAAATGAAGAACTCACAGACCTTTAGGGACTTTATTAGGGATTCATGCACATGAGAATCACAAAACACAAATGGAAGGAAAGTCATGAAGGACGAGGGAGAGAGGGAATGAAATGTGACAGGGACACATAAAAAGCCTCAAAGGTATTGAAAGAAACAGGAGATTCAGGATTGGCTTTTTAAAAAACTGTGTAATATCTAACTTTATATATGTAAATATTTTGTGCAGATTAAGTTATTAAAAGTGGTTATTTTTAAAGAGTGAAATTTGGAAGGACAAATTTATTACATCTGAATTCTTCAGATTATTTTATAGTAGCCATGTAACACTTTTGTAATTAAAAGTGAAAATATTAAAATAAACTAAAACAGTATTTTAGAAACTATATTTTCCATGTTTAATGGAAGCATTAGATTAAGAACTAAACCCCATGGAATCTGGTCATTTAATCTAATGGGAACTATGTTAAAATGCTGGACTAGCCGAAAACATGTTTGCTTGGCAGAGAGACCATGGTTCAAAATCTAAGTATACCAATTAACTAGGTGGGTAACTTTGAGGAAAATTTAAAATGTAAAAATTCAGTTTCTCTATAAAATTTCAATGATAATATATCATGACTATGTTTGCTGGTTTATTATAAAGAATTTACTAGAAAGATTGATTAAATAATGTCTCACTAGAAAATTATTGTGATAATGATGGACAGCTCTGTGGATTATAGGGAAGAGAAAGAAATAGTAGCTTGTCAATATCTTATTCTTTAATTCAAAAATGGTGTATTTATTTCACATAAACTGTATGTAAGTTAATATGCTATTTAAATCTAAGAAATGTATGACACATTCTGTTTTCAAGCATAAACTTACAAACTAATAGAATTGAAAGGTGATAATAACAGTAAATAAAAGTACATGAAGAGTGAAATACTATATGAAAAGTAAATATCTTAAGGATTCAGAAGTGGAAGACGTTGTTTCAGGAAAGAGTAAGGAAGAGGGGAATCAAAGGAATCATTTAAACAGGTTTGCAAAGAACAAGTAGCTTCTCATTATCTGTGTACCTCTATCTAAAACATACTTAACATCGTTTCTGGGATATTCCTCAGGTGACTCAGCTTCAGCATATCTGTCCAAAGGAATTCATCTCCTCCTTCCACACACACATTCAACCATATTCTTTTTTTTCTTCCTTCCTTGTCTCATGAATAGCAACAGATCTATCTATCCAATTGTTCACATCAGAAACTGGGAAGAATTAGATTTGTACATTAGTCCAGCCTTCATCTTTTTTAAAACAGTTACTTTCAATTGCCTTGTTTCCTAGACAAGTCATCTTCTTCCACTCTAGTCTACCCTCCAAACCATTGCTTGATTCTTTTGAAAACACAAATCTAATCATGTCCTTTTTTCATAAGACCCTTTAATGTCAACCCCCACAAAACATCCCAAGAGTTCTGAATGAAGTTTAAAACACTTAGGATGTTAAACTACTTCTAGATCTGGCCCAGACTTAATTTACCAGGTCTTCTTTTACCAAGCCCATTCTATGACAGACCCATTCTACTCCTATAATTCTGTGAATAGGCCATGTTCTCTTGCTTCAGACTGTCACAAAGTTATCTCCTGTTCTTGAAGTGACTTGTCAAACTACAACCTTCTGAAAGACTTATGTTAATTATACCCTGAAATTTCTCCTACATATTAATTATAACATCTACCTACTTAAGGGCTGGGCTCATTTTATTCATATCTATATCTCAGTACATAGTAAAGTATCTGATATATTAGAACTAAACAAATGTTTATGGAAAGATGGAAGAAAGGGAGAGGTGAAGGAAAGGAAGGAGGAAAAGAAGGATGAAGGGAGACAGCAAGGAAGAGGGAGAGAGAGGCAAACAGAGAAAGCAAGGGAGGGAGGGAGGTTAAGCAATAGTTGAAGCCAAAGCAAAAGGCCTTGCTTTCAGAGTTTGGGGCATAATATTAAGGGAAACTGAATTCCTTGAAACCATATACCCCAAAGCGTAACAATTTCTCTTTCAGAAACACTTACAGTGAAAGGTGTTAAATAAGATAAAAGAAAGTCCAATCATAGATGTAAGTATAGTGCAGCATCATAGAAGTTAATGGAAGGCGTCACAAAGGGAGGCCATGATGAAGCAATGGTAATTGAAGGGGTTGCATGGTTAGAGAGAATCTTTCATTTTTCTTTTCAAACAAGATATGATAATGAAACAGAAAAATGCCATTTATGACAAATACGGGAATGTTATGTTTTCCATGTTTGCCATATGTGTCCAGTACAGCAGGCAATTCATTAAATAAATAAATAAAGGACAAAGAAGAAGGAAAAAAAAGAATAATTTCACTTGATAGGGCTAATTTATATGAAATTCATGATAAAGAGATAATGGTGTTGGGTGGTGCCTGTGGCTCAGTGAGTAGCCCATATACCAAGGGTGGCGGATTTGAACCCAGCCCCGGCCAAACTGCAACAACAAAAAAAATCCAGGCATTGTGGCGGGCACCTGTAGTCCCAGCTACTTGGGAGGCTGAGGCAAGAGAATCGCCTAAGCCTAAGAGCTGGAGGTTGCTGTGAGCTGTGACGCCACAGCACTCTACCCAGGACAACAAAGTGAGACTCTGTCTCTAAAAAAAAAAAAGAGAGATAATGGTGTTTATTATAGTTATTTAATATTTTTATTTTAAACATTTAACACAAATATACTAGATTTGTTTTCCATCTTTTTAATATGGTCCACTTAAGTTATTGAAAACATGTTTTCCTTCTCCATCAACAATCAGTCTCACCTTTTTCCTGAGCAAGGTGAAACTCATCTCTATTCAAAATAGAAAAACTGAGACAAGAGGATGGCTTGAGGTCAAGAGTTTGAGGTTGCTGTGAGCTGGGATGATGCCATGGCACTCTACCTAGGCTGACAGAGTGAGACATTGTTTAAAAAAAAAAAAAAGGGAAGGAACACTGAAAAATAACTAGTAGCTAACTTACTGCTAAGCTTTAACTTACATGCCAAATTTTGTCTTCTATAATATACACAATTCTCTCGTCTTTTTTTTTAACTGCTTAAAAATGAAATTTACAGATGCTTAGGTTACCATGGGGATGCTGAATACTGAATTCATACAATATGTCATGAACTGCTAGACATTTTACGTTTAAAATGAAAAATGTGGGTAACGCTTTATTTTAATGGTATATTAATTAGTTCCAAATTATAGTGAAAATCCTATAGCAGTGAATAAAATATGACATCTACGTGAATTTGAAATAAATTTATTATGATCAGTATTATCACAATGAATACTAAATGAATTAATAATGATGAAAGACCAAAAGTATTACCAGTAATGTAATAAAACATCAAGAAAAAGCTGGAAGTTTCCAGTCACTTCATCATCAACTAGAAATAAGGACTATAACCCTGGATAACACTATATTCATGTGTGTCATTAGTAGCCAGAAATTAACTGACAATAAATAGCAAATGAGAAAAGAATGTGTGGTTAAATATCTTCCCAGTAATACGCAAAAAATATGCATTTTACACATCAACAAGATAGTGCTTAGTCTGACCTATGCATATCATCTATGAATAAATGCTAGATTAAAAACTCAATACTCTTTCATTATCATGGAACTTATAGTTACTTTAGACTATGGGAATAAAAATCCAATATTAGCTGCTCTGTGATATCAGAGACATTGATGTGTACAATGATTATTGTTTGCAGATGATTTCACTACTAGGTCGTAAGGGTTTCAAGATCCTTAAAGGCAGAAACTACGGTACACTTAATCTATACTTTGTGTTCTGATTAACATTCATGCAATTAATAACAGGCACTTGTTGAGAAATAGGACTATATTTTAGAACTAGAACCTATGCTTTGTTTTTCATTAATAGCCTTCATTATAATAATTATGTCACAGCTCAGTGAATAATGTGTTGCAAATACACTTCTATTAGATGATAAGAGTTACCACAGTTTATCATAGAGGTTTTTATTATTACATTTAAAAAATATTTTATATTTACTTTTCTTATTCTTTCTGCTCACTTCATTTCCTAAACAATTACCTAAAGTCACTGGGACTGGGCAAGGAAAGTAAGGGGACTCTGCCAGAGGGGCCGCAGGAGAGGGACCACGGTGGCCCAGGAGGGGGCGTCTCAGAGTCAGAGTGAACTGAGGTGAGCACCCGCGTGGGGCACTAGAGGGACTTCGTGGGCGCCTCAGAGTCTGAGTGAACTGAGGTGAGCACCCACGTGGGGGCACTAGAGGGACTTCGTGGTCTCAGCATAATAAAGGAGTTCATGGACAGGAGGCCTAGCTTTGGCCTGCGGAGGAAACATGAGGAAGGAGCACAGGCAGTCACAGCCCAAGGATGATGAGGAGGACATCCAAGTCGGTGGGGAGGTGATGGTTTGTCCACACTGGGTGAGAAGAGTATCCATGTAAGAGAGGGGACTGCTGAGGTGACGGGCGTGTGGTTACGTACAGAGGGATTCCTCAAACACATCAATATACTAAAGATAATGGGAGCCAGGTTTCTTGATATCACAAAAGGGAGAAAAACTAGAATGAAGTTATGGCGCTGAATTTGAAATGGCGTTGTCAATGTGAACTCAAGAATGTCAATATACACGTGTACATTGACCATTAGCTATACATAGAAATAAGCATAGATAGATGTAAAATCTGTACAAACGTATACACACACATATTCCCTAGCTCTGCCCACTGAGAAGGCCTACGAGCAGCCACGTCCCAGGGCCATGTGCGTGCACCAGAAGGAACCAGGGCTCCTCAGAGAGATGGATGGCTCCGGGTCAGAAGTACAACATGAACCTGCAAACTTTTTTTTGTGCTAAGAAGCCAGAAAGTGTTACAACCATCAGGACGCAGGAAGAGCCTGCAGTCGCTTTCACTGGCCAAATCTGGGACAATGTTGGCACAAAAATAAATAAGGGGAAAGGATTTTAACCCATTAAATGTAATAAGAAACTAGTCCATACAAATATAAATATATAAATACAATGTTTGATGAGGAAGAGGACACATACAGTGTTTCAAAATTTTTAAAAATACATATTAGCTACAAAGGGAAAAGAAGAGAGAAGGTGCTAGTGGAGAGGCCTAGCAGATATCATCTTAATCAAGTCATCCAATTGACTACTGCCAGTAATTCAAAGACAAATCAAAATCCTGCAGTATCTAGAGGGATACAGACAGAAGATCATAGCATCATTTCCACGATACTCCTGCCAAAGATGCATAATCTGCATCTAATCTAAAGGAAAAATCTGGCAAATTTAAATTGTGAGAAATTCTACAAAATAACTGCTCTTTGAAAATGTCAAGATTATGAAAATTAAAGAAAAACTGAGAAAATGTGTCCCATGAAAGGTAACTAAGGAGCCAAGACAAACAGGATCTATTTGCTATAAAAGAACATTATTGGGACAATTGGCAAGCTTGAAAGGAGTCTTCATATTAGATGAAAGATTGGCTCAGAGCCCGTAAGTCAGCGGTTAGGGCACCGGCCACATATTCTGGGGCTGGTGGGTTCAAACCGAGCCTGGGCCTGCTAAACAATAATGACAACAACAGCCAAAAATAGCCATGGGTGTACGTAGTCCCAGCTACTTGGGAGGCTGAGGCAAGAGAATTGCTTAAGCCCAAGAATTTGGGGTTACTGTGAGCTGTGACACCACAGCACTCTACCAAAGACAACATAGTGAGACTCTGTCTCAAAAATTATGTATATAGGGAGGCACTGTGCCTCAAGGAGTAGGGTGCTGGCCCCATATACCTGGGTTAGGGGGGGTTCAAACCCGGCCCCAGCCAAAATTGAAAAAACAAATTATATATTAGATGCTAGAAATGCCAATGTTAATTTCTTGGTTTTGAGGGTTGAGTTGTGGTTATATAAAAAATGCCCTTTTGTGGAAATATTTCAGCAATAATGAGCCATCAGGTCCTAAGCTCATTTCATAAGATTCAGCAAAAAATAACTTTGTATTATATTTGTAATATTTCTAAACATAACTTTGAGTTTGTTTCAGTAATTTTAAATAAGTATGCATGTGTATGTGTGTGTATGGGTCTAGTGATTTTCAAACTTCAGGTACTGTGTTTTGCTTCTTTAAAAGTTTGATTTGCTTCTTTTTAATGTTCCATTTAACCCCTCCCTATGTTTGTATTTTCTTTTAAGTCCTTAAGCATATTTTGAACAGTTATTTAAAAAATGCCTTGTCTGATTTTCCATCCCTTTTGTGTTTCTGTAGACTAATTATTTTCCCCTCCTGTTTATGGGTCACGGTTTGCCACATTTTGTCCCACTACTAACTTATGAAAAGATGTTGGACACTACGAATGCTGAGAGTTCGAATTTGGTTCAGAAATTGCATCCAGGCAGAAAGACTGTTCCAAGAAACACTAAAGTCAGAGAAATGGATTTACTAATTTGACTCAAAAATTTTTTTAAAAAATGATAATATGTTAAGTCACTACCTCAAAAACATGAAACATAATGGCATTGGCTTTGAGACTGGGTGACGCGGGAGGAGTTGGGGGAGTTGGAAAGGTCAGTGAAGAGACCATTCACATACTCTAGAAGGGTAGCAGGAAAATTGATTTTAGAAGCTAAAAAAAGAATAATTATATTATGTACTGTTGGAATGATTAGCAACACTATGCTTGCAATCATTGGAAGATTGAAAAGGGACATGAACTTTTGAACTTGTCCAAGGAGATGTGTAGGGAGAACACTTAAAGGGTCAATCAGATTCTTCTAGCTACATATGAAACATCCCATAAATCTCAGTAACATAATGATCATTTTAAGTTAACTGTAAATACCATAAGTATAATTGTTCATCACTTCTTCTATTATGTCTTTCGTTGTTCTTCCCCTATCATTAGATATTTGTTCTGATTTAATGTTCATTTTATTACAGAGAATACTTTCTTGAGTTCCTTTCCTCAGATAGGGTACAAACCTCTGGATCTTTACATGTCTGAAAATGTCTTTCTTCCATTCCTACCCCCCAAATGAATCATTGCTAGGATTCTTAGGTCTTGTCTTACATCATCAGTAATTAATTGTTTTTCTGTTTTCTAGGTTCCTGCCTTCAGCAGGTAAGGCATTCCTTTCATTGGAAAATATCTTTTTCTTTTCTGTCTAGATGAAATGTTTGTGACATACCTTTTTCTATATTCTTGGAATTTCACCAGATAGTGTGTAAGAAATACATCTTTAAAAAAATCCTAATCAGGACTTAGAGAGTCATTTCTCTTTCAAAACCATAGTCTTTATTCAGTTTAGGGAAGTTTTCTTCTGGTATTTCTTTATTACTAGTCAATCTCTTCCTCACTCTCACCCTAAATCCAGCAGTGACCACTATTCACATACTACATTCTCTGGATATGTCCTTCATTTCTAAAAATCTTATCACTCCTGCTTTCTAGTCCTGTGTATTTATGGATATTTTCTTCCCTTGCATTCCTAAAACATTTACATTTCAGTAGTGACTATCCTACTTATTAATGCATTTATTGCAGTTTAAATTAAAAAATATTTTTAAAAATTGCTTGCAGTAAACTTTCCTCTAATTTTATTTATGTAAATATTATCATTATATTTTTATTAAAGTTCCTATCTGTTTAATTCATTAATTCCAAGTTCCCAGTAACCTCTTATTCTGGTTTCTTGACTTAATCTCCTTGTTTTAAACTAATATTTCCCATATAACTTCAATGCTTATCTTCCTAATAATAGATACTCAATTGCCTGATGTGTATGCAGGGCTATCTGCTCAGGTTACCCAGGCGGCGATAGACTGACAGGCAAGGGTTGGTGGACATTTAGGCTGTTTCCACATTTTGGTGACTGTAAATTGAACTGTAATAAACAGTCTAGTGCAAGTGTCCTTATGGTAAAAGAATTTTTTTTCTGTTTGGGTAGATGCCCAGTAATCGGATTGCAGGATCAAATGGGAGGTCTAGCCTGAGTTCTTTGAGAGTTCTCCATACTTCCTTCCAAAAAGGTCATATTAGTTTGCAGTCCCACCATCAGTGTAAAAGTGTTCCATTCTCTCCACATCCACGCCAGCATCTGCAGTTTTGAGATTTTGTGATGTGCGCCATTCTTGCTGGGGTTAGATAGTATCTCAGGGTGGTTTTGATTTGCCTGTCTCTAATAATTGGGGATGATGAGCATTTTTCATATGTTTGCTAGCCATTTGTCCGTTTTCTTTAGAGGTTCTATTCATGTCTCTTGCCCATTGAACCCATGGCACTATTAATAGCATCTCCCTGCACTATATAACATCACCTGGGACTTCTGGGGACAATCTTCCATATAGACCCTGCTAACAGGAATCACCTACCCAATAGTGGAACTTCTGACTTCCCTGAACTGCAGCCTTCCCCAGATAAGTGTTTTGTGCGTCTTCTCAACTTTCATGGCAACACTTAAAAAGGAGCATGCGTATAGGATGGAACCAATTCTTGAACAAGTAGCCTTAGCTATAAAGATAAGTTAGACTGCGGGTGTCTATTAACACCTTATTATGCTCATCATTGTATCCCCTGTGAGCTCTGCCCCAGTGTTATCTCCACCATCTCTCATGTTAATTGAAGGATATTGATACAAGGGCCCTGCAGCTAAGGGCATTTCCTGCAAGATCTGATTTATTTCTCTTAACACCTTCTCTGAAGTAGGTGGTGTTACTGTTCCCACTTCAAAGATGCTTGAGGCCATGAGGGTGGAGGGTGGAGGGTGGCATTGAGAACATCACTGCTAGGTCAGCCAAAATGTTGCCATTTTCCTGTGGTGCCCCCCAGGCATTGTGGATCCCCAGGGGGTTAGTGTTGGCTCACTGGGCAGCTGTAACTTACTTTTCCCTAGTGAGACTGAGCTGACAGCCTCAAGGAATCTTTTTCTTCCCAGGATCTTGATTTTTGTTTAACTTACTCCATCAGAATTCTGATGTAAACTCCTCACCCTGTCACTGTCCTCAAACAGGACATGTCCTCTCACGCTCTAGAGGACACAGGCCCTGCTGGCATGGAAGGCTGTAAGCAGCTTGGCACTGGGGATGGAGTGCTCGGCTTTGCCCTACACCATCTGTGTGGCCATGGGCAAGTGTTGTCCATCACTTTATTTCCCTCCTCCATAAAATGGAGATGGTGATAAAATAAAGATCATGAAGATATAATGATGTTGGGGATGTAGTGATGAAGATGATGGTGGTAGAAAAGGTGATGGGCCAGGCCTGTAATCACAGCCCTCTAGAAGGCCAAGGAGGGAGGATAAATTTGGGTTTCCATATTATGCAAAAATGTATGTCATAATGTCTCTAGATCACCACTGAAACTCATTTCTTCATAATTTAATCAAAATATAATTGGATTAAGTGGGGCCTGGCATGATGAGGGAAAGATGAGGCCCTTTCCAGGAAATGTCTCTCCTCAGTTGCTGCAAACCCAGTCAGTGAGGAGACAATAGAAGCTAGAGGAGAAGAAAGGTGAGTTTGATCTTATAAAATTGTGTTCTTATCAAAATCCTGCAGAGGGCAACACGAGAGCTTCATTTGGGGCATGAGGGCTGTAGCATACATGTTGTCCAAGGTATGTGTGCACAGCCCAGGCACTTGGGGACATGAGCTGGGGTGGGGGGTGGGGGGCAGCTCCTGCCCAGGCAGCAGGAGGCAGGACTTAAGTGTCCACACCTAAGCTGGGAAGTGGCAGGGCCTTCCTTTTCCTTAATCAAAGTTCAACTTCAGGGTCTCTCTGATGTTCACATGAATTGGCTTTTCAACCACTGACTTATTCACCTCTCAGGGCCTCCACAGTCAGATAGAACCAACCAGGGAGCCAAAGGGTCTCTGAGTCCAGACCAGCACTGGACATAATGTGACCCACATGCATAATGACACTCTTTCTAGCAGCCATGGTAAAGGGAGCCAAAAGAAACACATGAAATCCATTCTAATCTCCAAAGGGCATTATCGTAACAGGTAACCAATATGAAATATGCATGAGGTGTTTTCTAATTATCATTTCACAACCTAGTGTGCTTTCTAAACTCACAGCACTTCTCGATTCAGAGCAACCCTGTTTCAGGGGAGTGACAGCCACATGTGGTTGGTGGCTTTCTGTGTGCAACCTGATGGCCAAGTACCAGGGACAGCACAGGTAGGAACCCAGCATCTCCCAGCTGTAAGGTCAGAAGGCCCAGGTGGTTCTTACCTGGGAGCTTCACTGAGAGGCATATTTCCCCCAAGGCAGCAGCTCACTTTCAGAGAAGTGAGCAGGTGTCCTCTGTGCCTGGCCTATCTGGAGAGCCCCATGTTCCTGCCCTGTAGATATGTCTTGCTGCGCTGGCAGCATCGGTTCCCTGCAGACTAGCCCCCAGAGGAGTTCTTAGTGACTGAAAAGCAGTCACTAAGAGGAATGAAGTGAAGACACATCCCCATTTGGGGAAGCTGGTTTCCACTTTCAAGGACCTGGAGCCTCACCTGAGATCTGCTCTGTAGATGAGCCCGAAGATGCTCAGGTTCCAAGATAAGTGTCTCCCCCCACCCCCCAGAGCCTTCCCACTGAATAAAAGCAGATCATACCTGAAGTGTGCACAGTCCTCTGAGCTATGGTGGTTCCTAGGCGAGAAACACCTGGAGACATTTAAGGATGGGTAAGAGTGAGGCTTGCCCTGGCCACAGGTAGCCCTTGACTGCGGGCTGGTTCCCAGTGGACAGCATGGCTTGTAAATGACACATGTGACTGAAGTTAATCTCACTGGCTTCTGTTCATGGTTTTGAATTGAGCTACTAGAACATTCACAAAGAAATCTGTTGCTCTCATGTGATATTTCTTGGGGCAGCACTGGCCTGGAGCTAGGATGTCCTTTAAATCACCTGAGGACCCTGTGATGTGCATGTTCTGACCCTGCTGTTGGGGCTTTCTAGAGAATCTGGACTCAGCAGAAGCACCTGGGCCAGTGCCACTGACCTGTGCAGCAGTGTGGGGCACTGAGACTTTGCCTAGTAGACTGTGCCCTAAGCCAGGGCCCAGGGATATTCTATTCCACAGGATGAGGGGATGAGCACTGTGGTGATAGGGTCCCCTCAGCACACAAGATCCTGGGCATAGGGGACCATCTCTGCAGGTGAAGTCCAGCCACAGAGGTGGCCCTAGCATAGCACTGTTCCTTCCCACATTGGCCAAGCCAGGCTGCATGACCTGGTATTGGATTCCACACTTCAGAGTGGCTCTGGGTCACTAGGAAGTGGCCAAAAGGAAGGAGCGTGGTCAGAGTGAAGTGTCACAGCCCCGTGCATGTGGGATGTGCTGATGTCAGGGTGCCACACAGACCCACAGCTCCCCAACCCTGTTCTCCTATGAGAGGGCTTAAGTCTTGTCCATCGTCCCTAATCCCTGTCCTTGCCATCGCATTTCCTTGTCATGTGGGAGCCCCATGCACCCGCTCTTGGGCCTGGCCTAGTCCACAGCACCAACTGCGAGTGTGTGCTCCTGCTCCAGAGCACTGCAGGTGTCTATTAACACCATATTATGCTCATCATTGTACGTCTGAGGCTCACTTCTCTCTTGAGTGTCAGCCCTTGCACATGCTGTGTCTGAGTCCCTGCCAGCATCCAAAAGCATCCGTGTGCAGGGCCAAGAAAATCCCTTCTGCTGTCTCAGTTTGGAGTCAGTGACAGTGTTCATCTCCTAACTCCTGGCATCATCATTGCATTTCGTTGTTGGAATTCTAGGAAAATAAGAGCCTGCAATATAAATACCTAGTCAGAAAGGTGCAATGGGGAAGGCAATTACAAAGTATAATGCTTTAACATTCTTTCTGTTTGTTTGTTTGTTTGAGACAGAGTCTCACTATGTTGCCCTCATTACAGTTCCATGGCGTCACAGCTCACAGCAACCTCTAAATCTTGGGCTTAAGTGATTCTCTTGCCTCAGCTTCCCAAGTGGCTGGGACTATAGGCACCCACCACAACACCTGGCTATTTTTCTTTTATGGCAGTTGTCATTTTTGTTTAGCTGGCCCAGACTGCATTTGAACCCACTAGCCTCGGTGTACGTGGTTGATGTCATAACCACTGTACTATGGGCACCAAGCCAATGCTTTGACATTCTGCAATACGTATAATTATACTCTTTGTTCAGAACAGCTATGAGATACAATATATATTCTTGGTGTGAACTTACCTGTTTAATTCTAGGGCACACAACAGCCCTGGTCTTTTCCTCCACGGACCTTGCACATTTAATAGGAGAAAAATCTTTAATTAGGTAATGGCTATGACACATAGAATTCCTACTAAGTCCACTGTGGCTATAGAACACACGCAGAATAATATGAAAATATAGATGGAGGGAAACCAGATCTGAGAAACATGGACATTTGTGCCTTTGCAGT
This sequence comes from Arctocebus calabarensis, assembly GCA_963573935.1. Taxonomy (NCBI): domain Eukaryota; kingdom Metazoa; phylum Chordata; class Mammalia; order Primates; family Lorisidae; genus Arctocebus; species Arctocebus calabarensis. The sequence continues at coordinate 2,257 of CAUYON010101013.1, read as the reverse complement.
TGCAGTGGGTTGTGGTCTCACATCTGCTAACCTGCTTGTCTGTGCATTTTCTCTCCACAGGGGACAAAACCGTGAATGTGACCACAGCCCATGAGCACCTCCTTATCTCCGATGACCCGAAGAGTGTTCTGTAAGGGGGGAACAACAGGAATGAGCAGAGTGTACCCAGAGATTCAGCCATGCCCTCTGTGTCCTGGGCTCCCTCCAGTTCCCCTTTGGCTGCCACTACTGGGAGATGGAGGTGGGGGCAGGCAGAGAGTATGATGTGGGCATCTGCAGAGAGTCTGTGCACCACAGAGGGAGGATCCTAACATCCTCTGCACATGGATTCTGGACACTGAGCTTAAGGGACAAGCAATAGCTCTTAGCCAACCCCGTGTCCCTGACTACCCTTTGGGTGAGCCCCAGGCTACACCGAGTGGGCATTTTCCTGGATGTGGATTATGGAGTCATTACTTTTGGGACCTTAGTGATGTATCCCACATCTTAACATTTACCAGAATCTCTGCTTCTGAATTCCTGTGTCCATTCTTCTCCCTAAGCTCAAGCTCTGGTGACCAGGGCACCCTGAGCACCCACTATGCCTTAATGCCAACTCCGTGATAGACCATTAGTCTGTCGCTCCATTAGTCACCCTAATTCTGTTTTATATACCCATCAGGTGGTGCATTCTCTCCCTCCTCTCCCCTACTCTGCTTGATTTCCACCGAGTTCTTCCCTCGGTGCATGTGTGGGCTCATCAGTTATCTCCTGTTTTATAGGGAGTACGTGGGTATTTGTTCTTTCATTCTTGAGATCTTTCATTTGGGAGAATGGTCTCCACTTCCATTCAGGTTGTTGCAGAAGGTCATAATTAGGTAACTCTGAACAAGGGCTCCTACTTCCCCTCAAGGTCAATATAATCAGTACAAACAATACAATGTCACTGATGTGTCAAGATGGCATGACGTCTTGTGAAAGGAAAACTTGGTCAGAGTCTTCTGGACTAACAAATGGTTGTAATGGAGAGAAAAGACAAATATTCAAGGTGGTGGGTTTGATCCTCACACATTATTTGAATATATTAAGTTATCACATATGCCGTGAAATGATGTAAACCTCTTGTGCATCATTAAAATATTTCAAGAAAGAGGGGGGAGGAGCCAAGATGGCGGTCTGTAGCCAGCTTTTTGCAGACGCTCCTGTCCAGAAGGAGAGTTAAAGGACAGAAATTTAGCAAGAAAGCCAACGGTTTGGAGCTGAGCCAAGAGACAAGGTCCAGGAACACACATCAACCCTGCTGGAGCGACCTGCGACCCCAAGGATACAAATAAAGGTACAGAGCACATCACCAAGCGGACAGGAGTCTCCTCCCCCAAGAGAACAGCTCGCAGTATACGCCATACCTCCATACAAACAAGCGAGCAGAGTTCAGATGTCCTCCCACTCTACCCCACGGGAGAGACCCTCTAAAAACCGGACCTCCTTCCCCTGTGCCACAGCACCTTCCTGCCAGGCATAAAGCTGTATAAAACTGTATATATTCTCTACCTGCAAGTTGGAACTCCTGGCACTCCCCTCCACTCTTACCCTGAGGTCTGAAGGTCTGTCCCCCCACAGAGTCCAGATTCTTGAACACTTTCTGGAGGGGTGTGGACAGGGCGTGGGTTGCCGCTGGTCTGTGCTGTTCACCCGGCTCGGAGCAGTGAGAGAGAGAACTGAAAAGCAGCTGGCCGAAAAGTGGACCAAAGCTTTGCTAAATTTTGGCCACACCTGGTCATCAGGGGATGACAGCTGAAACAAAGGGCTGAATCTCAGGACTATTAGCAGCCCAGCATCTCCTCCACAGGGCAGAAATTCTGCAAACCAGTTCTGTTCTACCAGCTTTTTCATCTACTTTACATCAATCAGGGACAGGGCTGGAACTGAGTGGATCGCCCCAGCCCCCATCAAGTACCCCGGTTGTTAGGCCTCATCTCTCCCCTGCCAACACCAACACAACCGGTGGACTGGCTGAGTAGCCACAGAGCCCCGTGTGACCTAGGCAGGTGCAAACCTATAGAGCATCTGCTCATTGGAGGGAACTGGGCCACAGCCCTGCAGGGTTACCAGAGACTGGGTGCGACACAGAGGCAAGGCGGGGAAAGAGGCATCAACCTTCCCAGCCTAATTTACTGGCTTGGGGGGTTCCTCCTGAGCTCACAGAACACTGGAGTGAGTTATACTAAAGCTGCCAGCAGACTTCAGCTGTCCAGTCGCCAGAGACTTTTCAACTCTT
>CAUYON010101009.1:0-10590 GCA_963573935.1 Arctocebus calabarensis | reverse complement strand
GCACGTCCAAAGGCCAAGTTGGTTTTGCAGATTGTCACTGATGATTCCAAAGCAGTCTGTCAACTCAGTGTTAAATTTGGTGCCACACTCAAAACCAGCAGACTTCTTTTGGAACAGGCAAAAGAGCTAAATATTGATGTCATTAGTGTCAGCTTCCACGTAGGAAGTGGCTGTGATCCTGAGACTTTCCTGCAGGCAATCTCTGATGCCCTCTGTGTCTTTGACATGGGAGCTGAAATTGGTTTCAGCATGTACCTGCTTGATATTAGCGGTGGCTTTCCTGGATCTGTGGATGTGAAGCTTAAATTTGAAGAGATCACTAGTGTAATCAACCCAGCATTGGACAAGTACTTTCCATCAGACTCTGGAGTGAGAATCATAGCTGAGCTAGGCAGCTATTATGCTGCATCAGCCTTCACACTTGCAGTTAATATCATTGCCAAAAAAATTATATCAAAGGAACAGATAGGCTCTGATGATGAAGATGAGGCCAGTGAACAAATCTTTATATATTATGTCAATGATGGAGTATATGGATCGTTTAATCGCATCCTTTTTTGATCATGCTCATGTAAAGCCTCTTCTGCAAAAGAGACCTAAATCAGATGAGAAGTATTATTCATCCAGCATATGGGGACCAATATGTGATGGCCTTGACTGGATAGAAAGCGCTGTGACCTGCCAGAAATGCATGAGGGCAACTGGGTACTCTTTGAAAATATGGGTGCTTACACTGTAGCTACTGCTTCTACTTTCAATGGATTCCAGAGGCCAACTATCTACTATGTGATGTGAGGACCAATGTCGCAACTCGTGCAGCAAATCCAGAACCCCAACTACCTACTCAAAGTAAAAGAGCAGGATTTTGGCACTCTGCCTGTGTCTTGTGCTTGGGAAAGTGGAATGAAATGTCACCCAAAAACTTGTGCTTCAACTAGTATTAATGTGTAGATATCATTCTGTAGCTGTTAACTGCAAGTTTAGCTTGAATTAAGGGATTTGGGGGGACCATTCAACTTAATTATTGCTAGTTTTGAAATGTCTTTGTAAGAATAGGGTTGGCACAGATGCAGCAATATGTAAGATTAGGAGATGGGGTCACACTTATCTGTGTTCCTATGGAAATTATTTGAATATTTGTTTGATATGGATTTTTATTCAGACACGCTATGAAAGAGCACCCCTCTGCTGTTCAGCAAGCATTTGTAGCTTGTACAGTGGCAGAATGGGCCAAAAGCCTAGTGTTGTGACCTGTTTTAAGAATAAAGTATCTTGAAATTAAAAAAAAGAAAGAAAGAAAGAAAATGTGGATACAATTTACCAAATGGAACTGGCAGAACTGCAGAATTGTGACTCTCTGAAAGATGCATTCAAGTCAGGCAGCCTTCCTAATTTCTATGCATCTCTCCCCTCTGAGACGTATCCTAATCTCAGGAACCAAAATGATACCCATCTTTGGCAGCACTTATGTCTGTGAACAGACTTTTTCCAGAATGAAACATCTGAAATCTCCAACCAAATCTAGACTAACCGATGCACACTTGCATCACTTGTTATGACTGGCAGTGACAAATATGGAACCTGACATTGACCATCTCATTAGACAAAAACAGGACCATAGTTCCCATTGAAATACTGGTAATTTTGTTGATTTAACTTTATTTGTTCTTCATTTTAAATATTGTATTTGTTCCCATTTTGTTTTTTTACTTCAAAATGAGATATGTGCAGTGTGCATAGGAATTTGTTCATAGTTTTTTTTTAAAACTATAGTCTGGCCAGCCAATGGTCTGAGGGATCTGTTTAAAAAGTTTGAAGACCCCTGGGTTAGCACATCAGTACATGTTATGTGCTCACAAACCAAACCATGTAGTTCTCTTCCAGGCTACAGCTTGGGGAACAGAGTTTTCAGAAGCTCTCTTCTGTTATGTTAGTTTGTCTAGGATTGAGTTACATGACCCCAGGTCTCATATTATGGGAACATGAATAAACATTGGGGATGGTAGTCTAAAAGCCCTTCTCAACACACTACTTTCCCTTGAAACTCTCAGGGGCGCGGGCTTGACTTATGAAACTAGGCAGTGGTCCTTCCAGCTCTGTGATTCTTCACAGTTGACACATCTGGGATCATTTCTGGATTCACATCTTCAATTCTCAACACTTGCCACAACCTGTAACCATACCAAATGTCAGTCAAAAAGCAGGTAATTTGACCATGACTGACTTGTACTGTGTTCCCTTCAGAACCCCCTGGTTGCAGTCTGTCTGTAGTACGAAAATTCTAAAAAAAAAAAAAAAAAAACACACACAAAAAAACTCATATTCTGTGTTATTTCAGTGGCATATGAGGTAAGTACTATAATCTATGTCTTCTAGGTTTTTTGTTTATAAAACGCAACTTTTTGAATGTCAAGAGTTACCTTTTCCTGTGAGCAAGAGGCCGTGGAAGCAAATAAAAGAGGTGTAGAATCTTGTATCTTTTGATATGAATTTACAAACATCTATTTGTTAAAAAAAATGTCTATTTTTGGATCAAAACCACATATTTTTACTAAATTCTTCAGCCATCTGCCCTGTGGCAGAATTCTATCACTACCATATTTATAGTGATAAATAATAAAAAGGAGAAGGAAGTTAGGAAAGTTAGAAAGCAATTTCTAAATATTACCAAATATTATCTCCCTGATAATAACTAATAAAACTGCTAACCTGAAGGTGTACTCATCACATATTGCCATACATCTGTATTGATTGCCAGGCTGTTATGATGAATTAGTCTTATTAACAAATGCTGGCAAAGCAGGAGGGTTAGGGTAAGATTTCATTCAGCTCTCCCTTCTGTCATGTGCAGTTACTCAGAAGGTACTTAGATCATGTTTCTTTTTCTACCTCTTATGCCAGCCATGGCTGTTGCTGCTGGCAGGGACATGAATGGGTTTTGCCTGACACATATACAAGGTATGCATGGGACAGAGCCCTCAGATGCAACCTGCTGCCCTGAGTTCTCCAATGTCTTCATCTTGTACAACCAGAGCTGTCACCCGAAAAACAGCACATTTGGGCAGCTGGACCTCTCCAAGCATAGAGGTTTATGTTCAGGGCTGAACCATTGGGGGAGGGTATTAAAGATATTGCATGCAGTAATAAGCCCCACATCCTCAGCCTGTACCCTGCTGATTTTCAGTGTGAAATATGTCCCTAACCCACTGCCACTGAGCTTGTTTGAGACCCCAGAAAACTGATTGGAAACCAAATAGATCAGGAGCTGTGGAGACTGACCTGGCTTCTGCACATACCAATTCAAGTACGTATATCCATTACTGCAAGAGGCCCTGACTAGACCTATTGGAGATGGAGGCCGGCTCTCCAGGGATGGCAGGCAGGGAGAGTGGGGTCTGGGTCATCACAATATCCCCACTAGATCCTGAAAGAATGAGAGAGAAGTGCAAGGTTTCTTATAAACATTATATGCCATTTTTCATAAATTTTTTTGTTTATTATTAAGGCTCAATTTTTTTATATTTGTGGTTTTGAATCATATCCCCCACATACATAATTTTCAAAAAGAACAGAGATTTTCAAGACACAGAGAAGTTTCTAGAAGTCCCTTACACTGTCTCCCTCTTTCTGTATCAGAATTTTCTCCAGAGCACAGGAATTTCCTAGACTCTTCCTTACTCTCTCATATCTAAGCCTCACATGCCCCATCCTGGGGAACAAGATGTGGTCATCTAACACATGCACAGAGCACACACAACACAGCAAGCAGTGGGCCCCAGAGCTCCTCCTCACACCCGATCCTCCTTCTCCATCTCCCTCTGTTCTTACCAGGGACCCAGAGCACTAGCAGCCCCAGGAGCTGAGCAGGGAGCCTCATTGTGAGAATTGGATTGAGGAGTCCTGATCAGGCAAGGCAAGGTCAGAGCCGAGTTTGTGTCTCAGATTCACAAGGGAAGGTCCTCCCTAAAGGACAGTATGCAGATCCTCTGGTGGGTGCAGTGGTGTGAGAAGAACCAACACGAGGATGAGACTAGTGAGCAAATCCATGCTGCCTAATTAGGAAAAGGGATTTAAATATTTTCTTCATGTTTCTTTTCCATTTTTGAGGCCTTCATCCCATCAGAAGGATTCGCGTTACTATCTGTTGTGACATTATTATGCTGAGAGATTTCTTTTAGGGCATATCTGCTATGTATGCCATTCCTTCTTCTAAGTGTTTGAAGAATGTTTTTGCTTAACACAAAATTCTTATTTGACATTTTTTCTGTGAGAATTTTACATAGCTTCCAAATTAATGTTTACTCAATACTATTAACTCATTTACAATTCATATTTGAATTTTATTGAGTTTCCATAATATCTTTTTTTATGTTTCTGGATGAAATTCCAGGATCATCTATTACATTTCATTTTAATGCTTCCTTAATTTACTCCAGTTTGTGACTGTTCTTTAGTGTATATTTGTTTTTCCATACTCTGAATCTTTTGAGATATATTGGCCATTTATTTCAGAGATTGGCCCTCTAATCAAATTTGTTTGATGTTTTCAAGTGATTAGATTCAGATTTTTCATTTTTAGCAAGAATATTATAGAAGATATGTATCATCAATGCACTGTATCTGGAGTTAGGTAATGTCAAAATGTCATTACTGGTGACAATAAATGAATATAATTAATGAAACCATTTTTATAAGAAAGAATGATCCAAAGTAGTCAAGGCAGTTGCTTTCTTCATTCTTTCTATGTGATGATATGCTGACTTTGTCAGGTATAGTCTATTCTATCTAATATGTGGTTTCAATGTCCATGTCCTTTTGAAATTGATGCTGAATCTTAAACCTTAAGGTGATGATAATAGAGATAGGGCCCTTTAGAAGGTAAGCAAGTTATGAAGGCTCTGCCACCATGACTGGGATTTATGCCCTAGTAGAAAAGCTTCAGAGATCCGCCTGGCCCTTTTTTCTCTTCTCCCACATGAGAATACAATGTTTAGTTTGTCTCCTTTGCTCTTCCACCATCTACCATGTAAGGACACAGCAAAAGCAAAGAAAACAGGCCTCCCTGGTACTGTACCTGCCAGTGTCTTGATCTTAGATTTTCCAACCCCACAACTGTGAGAATTAAATGTTTACTGTTTGCAAGTTTCCTAGGATATAACATTTTGTTATAGCAGTATGAACATACCGAGACACTGCCTCTCCTCCCCCCCTCAATTCAGTTCTGTTTAAAGTCTATTGTTCAACAGAGAATATTGAAGAAATAAATTATATTCACACTTCAATGACAAATGTTTCTATAATGGCATTTTACTACTGGAATATAGAGAGTCTAGTGTAAGAAAAAGAGGACTGGGATTTATTAAAGCATGTGCGTATCCACCACTGGATAGTTGTTAGTAAGTCAATTGTTTGCACAAGTGAATAGCATTATATTCCACTTAGCCTGTTTCAGAAATTAAGTAGAAAGGTACAGAATTCACTGACTATTACTACCTTGGGAGGATGAGGTCCTACTGGTGCCATACTGGGATTCACACAAATAAGACATGGTTTCCTAGAATCTAAAACTTGGGTGCCTCCACACAAGAATGTGGCACTTATTTGTCAAAAGTGACCTGGCACTTATTTGTCAAAATAAGTCTTTTTTTCAAGTTTTCCATTTGTGATCTGAGTAACCAATGGGAATGTCTTTTTATTATTTTGAGAGGTAAACCATTAAGAGAAGGTAGAGTGTTGAGGTGGACTATCAGAGAAGAACCAGCCAGACATGAATGAATATGGATAATCTGACTTGTGCTATTAGAGAAAAATATATGCAAGAAAAAATATTTGAAAAAGTTATAGGTGTTTTTAAACTATATGTATAATAGTTAATTGGAAACCCTTTCCACAGAAAAGAGGGTCCACATCTAACCAAAGCTACTGTTTTTCACTGTCCTCTTAGTCATTGATAGACTGTGTCCATAGTTTCTGGAGATCTGGGGTGACATATCAGGTCAACCCTGACTCTGGGCCAGGAGGTGGCTGTGATGTGAGCAAAGGTGGTCATGAACCACTGGCCTGGGGAGGCCCTGCAGGTGCTGCTCTTTCTCCCACCTTGATTCCTGTTCTCCCGATGCTCTTCAGTGACCATGCCATACTCCTGGGACCTGGTCCTATCTCATTTTTAACTAGGAAGCCCCACCCTCACAAGCCTTTCGAACATGTATTTTTTTCTAGATTCATTTTCCTAGACTTATACTCTGCTTTGCTGACAGAATGTGATAGAAGGAACTGTTTTCAGCTAAATGCGCTTGGAGTTCCCAGGGGAGCACAGGACAGGGTCGAGTGAGAGGTTTCTCTAATGTCAAAATGTTCAGGATCCACCCTGACTTTGTTCATAAACTTTACTGAAAGTAATTCTCTTAAATGCAATGATGTTTCCAGGGGTCATTCCAAACAGCCACCACCCCCTAGAAGAGTGAAAGAAAGAAAGAAGGCAAGTGTGAGAAGGGTGGCTCAAAGCCTCCAGAGGCCCCCTGCTCAGAACCTCAGCACAGAGGTCAACCGGGCCAGCCACAGCTGAGCTTGGTCCAGCATCCTGTTGGTGCCAAGGGCCAGACTGCCTGGGAAAGCCTGGGAGACTATAGGAAGCATGCCTGGGAATGACCAGGGATCTGCTAGACTTAGGGCAACAGGCTAAGCCCCCAAAGCCAGAAGGAGTCCTTATTGGGGGCCCCATTGCTGAAGAACGTCAACTGTTACCTCTTAGACATCTTTTTAGCAATAAGTAAGCCATGTCACAGAGGGAAGGGAAAGACAAACCCCAGTCTCACTCACTGAGCTCCATGTAGGAGGCAGGAGAATGGCAAAGTAGCCAACTGGTCTGTAGCCATGCCGCCAGCCTTCGTCCATCACATCAATGGCTATGATGAGGTTCCCTGGATCAAAGGAGATCTCTGTGTCCTCAGCTTTCTGGTAGTCATACAAGGTCCAGGCACTGAGCCCTCACCCACTGAGCCCCTGTTCCTGTGTGGTCGATGTACTTAGAACCAGCGTCTTGCAGATGCACCAGCAGGAGCTCCTCATAGAGGGTGTCCTGTTTCAGGAGTCCTCATACAGAGCCTCCATACAGACACCGAGGGGTGCTGGGCGCTGACCCTCACAGACATCTGCCCTGGGCCTTACACAATGGGAGCTGCGGACAGTGGCTCTGCTTGGTAAGCTGCTTCTGCAGGAGGAGGCTCCCAGCTTGTGCTGGAGGCTGCAGACGGAGGTGGGGGATGTGACTCCTTCTGCTTGGAAATCTCCCTCACATGTGTGGCCTGCTGGCTGGCAGACTCCTTCTCTCTGTCCTTGAAAGGATTTCTTTCTGCTGCTCACAGGTCCTCGGGGGCAGCTCAGCCCCTGACAGTGCTGCTCCTGGCCCTTGGATTCCTGGTCTTCCTGCTTCAGCTACCACGGTGCCTCCCCTGCCAGCCTCTTCTCCTCCAGCCACCAGGAGGAAGCTGTTCCTCCTCCTCCTCCTCAGCCATAATTTCATTGGTCTTTGAAACATAAGCTGTTTGCAACACCTGTAATACCTGTGTATACATTTTTGGCACCTTCTGTATATAAACTCCACTGCCTTTCATGAAGTATTTTGAAAAGGGAAAGGAGGAAGGGAGAAGGGCATGGAAAACAGTCTCACTGGCCTGCGCCATTAGAGCTCTCTCAGCAGAGCATCCATCTATTTAAATGAGATGTTTGAAACTGAAAGGGCTGTCACAGGATAGATGTTTGCCTTTGTATCTCCCATACAAATCTTCAGATGAGGTTTTTTAGGGTCCACATGGAGAAATTTCACTGGCCAGGAATGTTTTAAGATTTCCAGCAATTCATAAATATAATATATCCACATTATAACTAAATAATGAAAATAAATAAATAAATAAATACATAAATAATGACACAAGCTATGACTTAGAATTGTTTAGCTTTACTTTAAATTTCTGCTTTATCACTTCCTAACTGCACAGCTTTGGATACGTTATTTACACATTTTGCAATTCATTTCCTTCCCTACAAAGTAAGAAAAAGTACTGCTAACTTTTGCATCATAGAATTATTTTGAGGATTAAATGAGGTAATTTGCCAAATAAGTAAGTCATTTATATACAGTGGGTCCAAATAAAATGTACACACATTTTCAGAAAGAAAAAGAAAACCTGTATTCAAAGTATAACACTCAATAATACCAATAACAAAAGATGAATTCAAGTAATGTTTGAGTACCTCTTGTATTTGTAGAAGTCAAACATGGTTTGAGTATTACAATTTCAATCCACATTTTTTTTCTGAAAATGTGTATACATTTTTGGCACCTTCTTTATATAAAATTTTCCATATGCAAACAGGTAATTTAGATATAAACTATATTGATAAATCTGTATATGCTATGTATCCAAATTATAAATATAGTAGGATTTGTATACATAGATATAACTTTCCTATCTATGATAAAGTATGATTTTAAATATAAATTGAGCATAAATATTTAGAGCCAGAGTGGGTGCCCCACCCATGGCCCTTCCCCACTGCACAGCCTGAGGGTCATGAAGTTCAGGATTTACCCCTTGCCCCTGCTGGCTGATCAGGGCCCTCCCATTGCTAAGAACGCTGAGTACCGTGAGGAGACCTGAGAATCACAGAGCAGCAGGTATGGGGGGGACAGGCAGTGGGTCTAGGCCTGTATAGAGAGATGTTTTGTCCCCGGAGCTTGGTGTGAGCAGGTCCTCCTCAGGTGGCTTCATCAGACAGATCAGCACATGTGGCTCAATGGCTGCATGGTCACAGGACGACTCTCCAGAGCTCATTGGCAGCCTCACTTCTGATGGGGCCCTGTGGGGTCTCTCTGCCCAGCTGTCTCAGCTCATGTGGCTGCTGGGACTCTGTGCACAATGGGTCTCATCTTCTTCATGCATACGCTTCTTAGTATTTGCCATTTTACTTTTTGGTCACCATTAGCCACAAATTACCTTTACTGGCCCTTCCATTGGGATTAGGGGAGTGGAGTCAGAACTACAGACTCAGCAATGGGCTGGGATGTGAGAGAAACCAGGTGGCAGCTCTGATGGGACAACCCTGCAGGAGGTGAGGATGAGTTGGCCTTGGGAGTTCAGCGTAGGAGGTGGGAGAGACCCGTCACTTCCTTGCAGTGTGCATAGAGGAGGTGGCAGGGGTAAGACATGATTTCAGATCTGTCACCAACCTGCTACCCTGAGAAGGGACCAGAGCCTCAGCAGCCCTAGGCAGAGCCATATCTGGGGGGAGGTTTGTGCCAAGAGGTTATAGGAAAAGGGAGAAGGTGCCCCCTGATGAAAGCTCAGCTGCTGATAGCTAGAGTGGCCTCTGTCCAGACAGGCATCATGTCCTGGACGCATCTGAGTCAGCAGCAGCTGAGAGTTGGGCCTGAGTTCTGCTGGTTCCAGGCTAGGACATATTATCATGCTGGCCAGGCCTGCAGGGGACAATGACCCTCTGTCTTGGGACACAGAGGGGTGGGCTGGAGATTGATATTTTCACAGGTCACCATTGGCATCGAAGTGGGGAAACAGCAAGAACATCCTGAAATATTAATTCAAGCACATAGCTCATTTGGTTTGATGTGGTTCAGATCAATAATCAAAACAGGCCAACACCTCCACCTTTAAGGAACATTCATGTTTAATGCAGAAGAACTAGGATAAGCCTGAGTCATCAGAGTCATAAGAGCAGGAGGAAGAGGAGTGAGCTGAGTCCCCCAATCCACGGGGGAGCCTCCTGAGGCTGCTCCTGCTCAGGGAGGGTCAGGATGGTGGATTAGTCTTCTTACTCTGCCTCTTCAACGTACACCAGACCTGGGGTGGGAGCAAACCACAGAAATTGGTATTTAACAATTTGGGTAGCATGGAGACTCCAATGTTAAGGTCCAGTAGAGCCTGCTTTGTGGTGAGGACCCTGTTCCTGGTTTGCAGATGTCACGTCCTCACCATGGCCTTGCCTCGGTGCATGAATGGAGGGTGGGTGTTGAGGTGAGGTCTACAGTGTCTCCTTTTATAAGGACACTAATTCTACTGAATCAGGACCCACTTTCCTGGGCTTGTTTTACTCTAATAACCTCACAGGCTATACCTCAAAACACAGCCGTAGTGGGGGTTAAAGCTTCATAATAAGAATTTGTGAAACAACAAAGTCCATAGCAGATGGGCTTTGGCCAGGTTGGGCTCTCAGTCTCAGAGCAGAGGACACAGAGTGGGATTGCACACATCTCAGCACGGCAGCAGCTCCCTCCAGGTGCCTTAGGTCACACATGAGACCCCATTCCACCCTAGGGCTCTGTGTTGGTAACAGGATACTAGCACTATTTCTTGTGCTGGTATTTATAAGCTCAGGAAGCTCACTTTTGTTTCTAATGGAGTTTGACTCTCACCTTCTGGCAGGGTTACGACATAGACTTCAATTTTGCTAGTGTTTCTACCCATAGTGATTGTTTTTTTCCCCAATCTTATCCGGTAAAGTTTTTGGTTTGCATGTTTTGATTTGATTTATTGCATTTTTGTCTTCCATCTCTACTTGGTGGAGGTGGGGTAC
>CAUYON010101007.1:0-16865 GCA_963573935.1 Arctocebus calabarensis | reverse complement strand
CCCAGCTACTAGGGAGGCTGAGGCAAGAGAATCGCTTAAGCCCAAGAGCTGGAGGTTGCTGTGAGCAGTGTGACGCCACGGCACTCTACCCAGGGCGATAAAGTGAGACTCTGTCTCTACAAAAAAAAAAAAAAAAAAATCATTAACTATTACTTCCTTAAGTCCTTGGCATGGTGGGGCAACCAGGCTACAATGAAGAATTATTAAAATGTATATAAATATGAAACATAAAATATTAATTTTAAAAAGACGTATGGAATAAATTAGCACCAGAAACAGTACCAAAAATATAAAACTGTAAGTTTATATTAGGCACTATGAATTTACAAATGTACTAATTCAGACCATTTTCATAATGCGGTAGAATATAAACCAACAGTGCGTTATGAGAATCCAGTCAGCCATCTGCAGCCCCTGACATGCTGAGGGTGGAGTGGCCAGGCACAGCGGCCACATCTGTGGTCCTGGGAGGCCGGCTGGAGCCCATGAGACCAGCTTGGGCAAAACACAGGGGACTCATCTCAGAAAAACAAAATAAAGCACACGGTTTAATAAAAAGTGCAGACTACAGGAAGCACAGTTCCTAATATGTATTTTAAAAGTTGAGATAGAAGCTAACTTTTGAAAACAGGTATGTGATACTATAAAAAGCAATGAACAGGCTGGGCAATAAACAATGCTATAATCCCAGCACTCTGGGGGGCTGAGGCAGGTGCATTCCTTGAGCTCACGAGTTCGAGACTAGCCTGACCAAGGCGAGACCCTATCTCTAAAAAAACAGCCCGGCATTGTAGTGGGCGCCTGTAGTGGGATCCCAGCTAGTCGGGAGGCTGAGGCAAAAAAAGAAAATCGCTTGAGCCTAAAAGTATGAGTTTGCTGTGAGCTGTGACGGCACTACCCAAGGTGACCAAGTGAGACTCTGTCTCAAAAAAAAATTAAAAAAAAAAAAAAAAGAGGAATAAATCAGGGGGTGTGGGGGCTTAAAACCTAACCTATTGGATTTAATGCATAGTATTTAAGTGAAGGGCACACTAAAAGCTTCAATTTAAGGATTGTAAGAGGTATCCATGTAACAAAAACATCTGTACCCCTTAATATTTTGAAATTTTGAGAAAAACAATAAAACTCAAAACTGTTAAATACCACTGGGCAGTCACTTCCTTGTTCACTGTAATTTTATTCTAGAAAGAGATGACATATTAGGAGGCTGTAAATGACAGAAAGAACTGGAGTACAGCATAGAAGAATGAAAAGCTCACAGCAACTCCCGCTCTTGGGCTTAGTTCTCCTGCCTCTGCCTTCTGGGTAGCTGGGACTACAGGCGCCCGCCACAATGCCCAGCTATTTTTTTGTTGCAGTTTGGATGGGGTTGAACCCGCCACCCTCGGTATATGGGGCCGGTGCCCTTCTCACTGAGCCGCAGGTGCCGCCCGCAAACTTGAAATCTTAATTCCTAAGATGCACATTCCAGGTCTCAGCGTACCAGTTACACCATCCCCGAGTTTATGATTCTTGTATCCCGCTACCCACGTCTCAAAGTTGCTGAGTTTTAATATTAATGTCTGTAAAGTACTATGTAGTTTCGCTGTTAACCCCTGAACAAAAGGACACTTAAGATCCCTACCTTGGGGATCATTAGGCTCTTTCTCAATTCTAAACTCCTGCCCTAAATGTGCAGCAACACTGAGTCACTCGGCAGCTTCTGAGACGGCGCAGAGGCCCCGACTCCCTGAACCTGAGCTCGGACTGGTCTGTCCTCTGTGAATATCTTAAGAACCAGTACTCGGGGATGAGGCACAGAGGTTAAAAAAAAAAAAATCAGAATTATGTTCTAGAGGTCAAGAAAAGTGTTATTTCCAAAAAATCATGGCTCTAGAGGAGAATGAAATGACGCTCTCTTACCGTGGATCAGGAGCTCAGAGTCCTTGTTAAGCTCATACAGCCTGAAGGCTTCTTCCAACTCCAACTGAGACGACACTGTACACGGGTCTCCTGGAAAATACAAACGCAAAGCTCACTTTTTAAAACTTCTAAATATGAAGATTACTATAATTATATCCTAGAATACAGTATCTTGGTGAAAACCAATTTTCTAAATATATGTGTGTGTACAGAGACATATCTGACCAGAACAAATCTTCGGATAGTTATTTAGACAATTCTATTCTCTGAAGTAGGTGACATGGCTGCCTTTTTTTCAAGGACAGGACTTTGCAACGTTGCCCAGGCTGGAGTGCAAAGGCACGATCACAGCCAAGGGCAGCCTCACACCCCAGGGCTCAAGCCCTCTTCCCGCCTCAGCCTCTGGAGTGGCTGGGACTGTAGGCACTCGCTACTAGACCTGGCAATTTTTAAATCCTTTTTGAAGAGACGGGTCTCCCTATGTTGACTAGGCTTGTCTGGCACTCCGGGCCTCGAGTGATCCTCCTGCCTTGGCCTCCGGGTACTGAGCCAGACATGGCTCAGGCCACTGCAGCCCCACCTGTGTCCCGTGGACCCAGTACAGCCTGAAGCCGCCTCCTCACACGGCAAGTTCTACCTGTTGGTCTCGAGTGGTCGACTCTCAGCTGATCACAGCAGCCGCACTGCAACCTCTCTCAGCCACACAGCTTTTCAAACAGTGTTCAGATAAGGCCAAGCCGTGCCCCACAGAGGCTCTGTCCCTCACTTCCATTTTCCGCCCATCCCTTTCTGCCCAACTCCTCTCTGGCGACCCTGTGGCTGCAGCTCAAAGCCACTGTGAACCAGTCCTAGGTGGGGGGAGAGAAGCTGCTTGACTTGCTGACCATTCTTTGCTCAATTAAACTGTTCAATTTGTCTAAAGTTTTTCTTTCAACAACACAAAATATTACATGAGGCCCACGGATACACCAAATGTTATGTACACATACACTATACACAGAAATCATTTTATTCCTGTCGTATACATTCAAAATATAGCAAGTGTAAACTGTCCTGATCACATGCGAAATTGTCCCTGCTACGTAACTGATGGGGACGGTTAAGAGCAAGCCTTCTGCTACCTCTTCCTCCAAATGCCACTCCCTGGTGGGTGAGAGGTGTCCACACAACCAATTTGCGAATTGTTTTTCTTCACATGAGAGCCTGCTCAAGGAGTCATAGAAAGGAAGAGCTACCAAGTACACAGCACTGAAGCACAGCCCCCTGAGCTGCCTTCAAATGCGAATGCACGGTTTTAGCAAAGGTTCACGGAGAGGGGACGGAAGAAACACCTCCAAGTACCCAAAGACCGAGTGACGCTGGGAGACTAACAAGGTGGCTCGTCCTGCTACAGCACTGCTAATGAAAACATCGCTCTGAGCACGCGTGGAGTCAGCTGGGCGCCCCATGCTGCGTCCTCTTGCCCACCCCTGCGGTCACCGTAGTGGCTTCAACCCTGTCCCAACCTCAACCAGCCACCTGGGAGCACAAAATGAAGCCCTTGTTCCTGCTGCCTCAAAAAACAAAACAAAAGAAAACAAAAAACCCCACGAAAAACAGTACCTCTATTCTCTTCTCCAACTTGGCCCCTGATTCTCTACTTCCTTCTTCCTTCTCTGGGACCCATTTTTTCTTTCCTTCTATTACTTCTTCTCAGGTAAGGGCATGTTTGAGTCTCTCTCTCTCAAAAACCTCCCATGCAACTTGCCGTCCTCCCCAGCCGGCAGCCACTCTGCAGCCAGCAAACTACAGGGGGGGTGCGGCTGAGGGGAAGGACCGGGAAAGGGGCAGGGGCCTTGGTTTTTCTTTTTTCTTTTTTTTCAGACAGAGCCTCAAGCTGTCGCCCTGGGTAGAGTGTCGTGGCATTACAGCTCACAGCAACCTCCAATTCCTGGGCTCAGTCTCCTGCCTTGGTTTCCCAAGTAGCTGGGACTGCAGGCGTCCGCCACAACGCCCGGCCATTTTTGTTTTTGGTTGCAGCCATCATTGTTGTTTGGCAGGCCCAGGCTGGATTCGAACCCACCAGCTTAGGTGTACGTGGCTGGTGCCTTAGCCCGCTGAGCCACAGGCGCCGAGCCAGGGGCCTTGGTTTTTCATCGTAAACTTTTTAAAATCAAGATGTGTAGACAGCATCCATCAGTATCATTCGTGAGCGTGTATAGGGGTGACATGAAGGTGTCAGCCAGCACAGGGTCAGTCTCTGTTGTTGTTGTTTGGTTTTTTTGAGACAGAATCTCACTCTGTCGCTCTGACTACTGTCCACCTGCAAAAGTCTACCAAAAAATCAGAGATGCCCTGAGAACAAAGATCAATCAAGGTGCTTCTAGTAAACTAACACGGTCAAGGTCTTAAGGGTCTGAGAATATTTCCCACTTTAGAAAAACTTAAGATGGTGCCTTGTAACCTCACAAAGCTAGAGATCTTCTCACACTCTTTTTATTTATTTCTTTATTTTATTGAGACAGTCTCACTTTGTAGCCCTCAGTAGAGTGCCGTGGTGTCACAGTTCACGGCAACCTCCAACTCTTGGGCTTAAGTGATTCTCTTGCCTCCGCCTCCCAAGTAGCTGGGACTACAGGTGCCCGCCACAACGCTAGGCTTCTTTTTTTTTTGTAGAGACAAGGTCTCACTCTGGCTCAGGCTGGTCTTGAACCTCTAAGCTCAGGGCAATCCACCTGCCTCAGCCTCCCAGAGTGCTAGGATTACAGGCGTGAGCCGCACCTGGCCAATCTCTTAGGATCTTACAGGTGCTGTTGAATAGCAGATAGGGGTCTCGGAATCATAGGGATGACGTCAAACTCTCAGTCCAAAACAGGGAAAGAGGGGTCTGTCTCAAAAGAGATCTGTGGCGCAGCTTTTGTCTAAGGGAGTTCATCACTATCTAGGACACAGAAGCCCACGATGCCCAGAAGAGAACTCTGGCCTCCAGCTCTACAGGAAACAGCCCCGTCAGGACCGTCTCGCTGCCTCCCTGCCTCTGGACAGCAGGTCAGAACACTACATGCAACTTGCAGAAGTCATTTCCCTCCCTACTTTAAATGGTTACACTGCTCAAAATGTACAGTGACAAACATTTTCCAGAAATGCCACGATGTTCAGGGGGTCATCCTTTCAATACTGAGCCAGATTACAAGTAAGGGATTTCTGGCTGTCGCTTCCTCTTCTGGGAGATGGAAGCCAGCAGTTACAGAAGTGCAAGCGCCTACAAAGCCGCGCATCCGCCACCCCCACTGCTAGAGGGAGGAAGTCATAGGAACAACTAAACTCTCCACTGAAAACCTGTAATCTCAGCACTCACTTGAGGTCAGGAGTTTTAGACCAAGGAGTTTCAGGCCAGGCTGGGTAAAAAAGTGAGACCCCAACTCTAAAAACAGATACACAAATATACACACAAATGAACAATGATTTAAGATACTGGAAATGGGCAGCGCCTGTAGCTCAGTTGGTCGGGTGCCAGCCACATACACTGAGGCTGATGGGTTTGAACCTGGCCCAGGCCTGCTAAAACAACAATGACAAATGCAATAAAAAAATAGCCGGGCATTGTGGCAGGCACTTGTAGTCCCAGCTACTTGGGAGGCTGAGGCAAGAGAATAACGTAAGCCCAAGAGTTTGAGGTTGCTGTGAGCTGTGACGCCACAGCACTCTACTAAGGACAACATAGTGAGACTCTGTCTCAAAAAAAAAAAAAAAAAAAAGAAAAAAGGAAACATGTATCCATACAAAGACCTGTACATGGCTGTTCATATCCCTTTTTATTTTATTTATTTATTTATTTTTGAGACAGAGCCTCAAGTTGTCACCCTGGAAAGAGTGCCATGGCATCACAGCTCACAGCAACCTCCAATTCCTGGGCTCAAGCGAGTCTCTTGCCTCCGCCTCCCAAGTAGCTGGGACTACAGGCACCCGCCACACCGCCGGCCATTTTTTGGTTGCAGCCATCATTGTTGTTTGGTGGGCCGGGCTGGATTTGAAACCACTAGTTCAGGTGTACGTGGCTGGAGCCTTAGCCCGTTGAGCCACAGGCACCGAGCCTATTTTTTACATTTTTTAGAGACAGAGTCTCACTTTGTCACTCTCGGTAGAGGGCTGTGGCATCACGGCTCACAGCAACCTCCAGGTCTTGGGCTTAGGTGATTCTCTTGCCTCAGCCTCCTGAGCAGCTGGGGATACAGGCGCCCGCCACAACGGCCGGCTATTTTTTGTTGCAGTTTGGCTGGAGCCGGGTTCAAACTCACCATCCTCGGCACATGGGGCTGGCATCCGACTCCCTGAGCCAGAGGCACAACCCTATTAAATAGCCAAAAATTGATAGCAACCCAATAACCATCAAGAGATGAACAAATTGTAGAACAAACAGGATGGGGCGCTCGGCAGGTAGAGGCTGTGAACTCCTGATCTATACATCCAACCCGGCAGGGATAATCGAGTGAGAGAAGCCAGGCCTCCCCCGAAAGGCAAGAGTACGAAAGAGCACGTGCTGGAGGAACACCCTACACGGCTCAGAAACGGCAAGGGAGGCCGGCGGGGGAGGCGCAGCAGGAGGCCGCATCTGGGCACCGACGTGTCTTCTATCCTGTGTGCCCATGGTCTCCTAAGTATCAAAACTCGACTGTAAGTTTCTAATATGCATTGCTTATTGTGTGTTGACTGCACCTCAATAAAACAATTTAAAAAAATGAAATAAAGACATGAGAAAGCTGGAATAATTCATCACTAGACTTTCACTTTACGAAAGGCAACCGGGGCTTCCTCGAGCAGAAAGGAAGTTGTGTCAGTTATAAAACTAGATCTGCTCGGAGTGGTACTTAGTTTTTTCTTTTATCGCTGTTAATTTTCACCTTGAAAAGTTCGGTGTGGCACAAAGTACCGTGTGTATTACTGAAGCAGGACTGATCACCCAGTGAGAAGTCACGTCTAAGTGCTTTCTGACACCCCGACTGCTGACCGCGTCCCACGGGTGGTCAGAGGATGAGTGATCTGCTGTCTCAGCTCTCAACGTATCAGCTAACATCACACAAGAGCAAAGACGTTTGGAAAACATCATAGAAAGTACATGTGTCACCATTCCAAGTACAGTTTTCTTACATCTCGACATTCAATTTACTCCCCCATGAACAGATCCTATTTTATAATGCAAGTTGCTAAGAAGTTTAACCTCCTAAAATTCAGAAACACTCCATATACTCTTTACATCAAAGAATACTTATATTCATTTTAAATTTCTATGCAGCTCACCTATGGAAGTGATAAGGACATAAATAAAAGAATTACATCCACATAATGCACCCCCTACCCTCAGCGAATCACCAGTTTTCAACTTCTTCCTCTACACCATCTTTTACATATAAAAAAGGACAAACTCACACATGCTGTTGGTAAAAATGTGATAAACGGCATAATATTCATGGCAATCACTTGGTATGTCTGTCGTGAAGGGCACATTGCACTTCAGGGAACTTTCCCCCCACAGACAAACACAGTTGCCCAAAACACAACACGCGCTCTCTGTGCCACCAACCGGTAATAGTTAAACTTCCAGCAGTCCAAATACCCATCCAAAGAGGACAGGTTCCGTGAGGGCTGGTCAACTGAGTCACATAAAACACCAAGTCTTAAAGCGGCAAGGTGAGCCTGCAGCTCACGAGGGCAAAAGGAGCATGTTAAATAATCTCTCCCCTGGTGGCAGCTCACACCTGTGATCCCAGCACTCTGGGAGGCCAGGTGGACGGATCCCTTCAGGGCAGGAGTTTGAGACCAGCCTGAGCAACACAGCACGAACTCATATCTACAGAACATTAAAGGCTCGGCACCTGTGGCTCAATAGGCTAAGGTGCCAGCCACGTACACCTGAGCTGGCGGGTTCGAAACCAAGCCTGGGCCCGCCAAACAATGACAGCTGCAACCAAAAAATGGCCGGGCGTTGTGGCAGGCGCCTGTAGTCCCAGCTGCTCGGGAGGCTGAGGCAAGAGAATCGTCTAAGCCCAGGAGTTAGAGGTTGCTGTGAGCTGTGTGATGCCAAGGCATTCTACCAAGGGCAATAAAGTGAGACTCTGTCTCTATAGAAAACAAAAACAAAAACAGATGAGCTAAAACATCACATTTGTTTTTAAAAAAGACTCATTCAGTGGCACCTGTGGCTCAGTGAGTAGGGCGCTGGCCCCATATGTGGAAGGTGGCGGGTTTAAACCGAGCCTTGGCCGAACTGCAAAACAAACAAATAAAAAAACAGCCAGTCATTGTGGCAGGCGCCTGTAGTCTCAGCTACTTGGGAGGCTGAGGCAGAAGAATCGCCTGAGCCTAGGAGTTGGAGGTTGTTGTGAGCTGTGTGACGCCACGGCACTCTACCCAGGGCAATAAAGCGAGACTCTGTCTACAAAAAAAAAAACAGACTCATTTGCTGGTCCCTACTCCCAACCCTCTCCCCACATATGAGCATATGGGGCGGGGCACAGTGGCTCACACCTGTAATCCCAGCACTCTGCGAGGCCAAGGCGGATGGATCCCTTAGCTTAGGAATTTGAGACCAGCCTAAGCAAGAGCAAGACCCCATCTCTACTAAAAATAGAAAAATTAGCTGGGCTTTATGGTGGGCCCCTATAGGAGGATCGCTTGAGCCTAGGAGTTTGAGGTTGCTGTGAACTTGGCTAATACCAGGACACTCTAGCCAGGGTGGCAGAGTGAAAAACTCTGCCTCAAAACAAAGACTATGGGAAAGGGAGAAGGGAATATAATGGTTACAAAATTACTATTCATTCTAAAATGTTTAGTTAGATTAAGCAAACCAGTTTTTCCACATCAAAACAAATCAGTGAGACTGGTTTTGGGTATAAGGAAAAAGGGCAGTTTTTGTGAGTCTTTTTAAAGAGAAGTAAGCTTATGGTCTTTATTTGCTCAAACATAAAATCCCACAATTAAACGTCTGGCTCCCAAAACAGAGTTTCTCATATGTCAAGGAAAACAAATTATAGTACTGTCTTTGACTGATCCTAATGAATTTTTTTTCTCCAGATCAGTATACCCTAATACCTATGTGGTTGAAAACAAAAATGACAAAATTACAACTGAAAAATAATCGAAAATACTTAAAATAATTACTATTTCCTCTGTGTGTCTAAAATTACGAAAAGACTGGTATCAGACTTAAGCAGGGAATCAACGGAACATAATGAAATAATTTAACTTTTTACTTCAACAAGGCAAAGGCAACAGTTTTACAGTTTATAGTTTATAGTTATAGTGCCCAGAAACTAAAACAAGTAATATCCATTTAGGGAAAAAGAACTGCATAAGAGGATCAAGACTGTTTAATCAAAAAAGTAAATTTATTTACTACATGAATCTGTTAATTATAATATACTATTGCCAGGTGCAGTAGCTCACGCCTGTAATCCCAGTAGTCTGGGAGGCCAAGGTGGATTACCTGAGTTGATGAATTCAAGACCAGTCTGAGCCAGAGCAAGACCCCGTCTCTAATTGTGGGAGGCACCTATAGTCCCAGCTGCTCAGGAGCAGAAGGCAAGAGAATCACATGAGCCCAAAGTTTGAGGTTGCTGTGAGCTGTGACCCCACAGTACTTTACAGAGGGTGACAAAGTGAGACTCTGTCTCAAATAAATAAACACATAAATAAAAATATACTATTGCTTTAAGGAGAAAAAAAAGGATAAACAGCAAATCGCAATGCTGAATTCTCCAATAACTGAAGCAAAGCTAAACCATGGAATAGGGTAATAGCCTAATAGCCCTTTGTACAATTCACAAGTATTTTTGAACATCTAAGCACTTGAGCTCTACCATCAATGAAATGGACAATTATCTCTGCTGTAATGGAGTTAACATTCTACCATACAATAACAAAAAAACACTGCCAAAAACACAAGACAAAAAATAAGGCAAGAGTTACAAAGTAAATGAGGGTATGAAGACTCCTTGGGGGAAATTTGAGTTAAGACTCCAATGACAAGGCAGAGAGAAAGCCGTGACAGTCTAGGAACAAGACTCTCTCTTTGTGTATAACACAAAGCATAAAGGTGCCCTACAATATTTATTTATTTGTTTATTTTTTATTTACTTTTTTTTTTTTTTTGAGACAAGAGCCTCAGGCTATCACCCCTGGGTAGAGTGCTGTGGCATCACAGCTCACAGCAACCTCCAACTCCTGGGCTTAAGCGATTCTCTTGCCTCAGCTTCCCACGTATCTGGGACTACAGGCACCTGCCACAACGCCTGGCTATTTTTTGGTTGTAGTTGTCATTGTTTTGGCAGGTCCAGGCTGGATTTGAACCCGCCAGCTCCGGTGTATGTGGCTGGTGCCTTGGCCGCTTGAGCTACAGGTGCCAAGCCCCATACGATTTTTAAATAGATTATCTGTAAGCCAAGTTCTTCTAATAAGAAGTGTTATTCAATGATCCTTATGTGTGCTACAGTTTAAAAATCATTGACAGAAAGAAACTATACATGGTAAATAAATGATATGAAATACTCAGGACAGGATTAAAATAGGAATAACACTGGGACCCAGTATGGTGGCTCATGCCCATAACCTCAATGCCTGGGAGGCCAAGGCAGGTGCAATGCTTGAGCTCAGGAGTTCTAGACCAGACTGAGCAAGAGCAAGACTCTACTAAAAACAGCCAGGTGTGCGGCTCGGCGGGCTAAAGGCACCAGCCATGTACACCTGAGCTGGTGGGTTCGAATCCAGCCTGGACCTGCCAAAAAACAATGACGGCTGCAACCAAAAAATGGCCAGGCATTGTGGCGGGTGCTTGTAGTCCCAGCTACTTGGGAGGTGGAGGCAAGAGACTCATTTGAGCCCAGGAACTGGAGGTTGCTGTGAGCTGTGATGCCACAGCACTCTATCCGGGGTGACAGCTTGAGGCTCTGTCTCAAAAAAAAAGAAAGAAAGAAAGAAATGGAAACAGTTCCAATGTCCATCAATAAGTGACTGAATATCTCCAACACACGCAATAGCACGTAATGCTAAAAAAAGATAATGATGCAAATTAATGCACACTGAAATGAAAAAATCTCCAGGATACATCATAAAGAAAAATACTGCATCCCAAGGAACATAATATTAAGCTAAATCTTATAATGACATCTTTTTTTTTTAAAGACAGTCTCAATGTGTATGTAATTGCTTGTGTTAATGAGAGTATGCTAATAAATAATTTAGAGAAACACAAGTTTGCAAACACACAAGAAACACACACAGCCTCTACACTGGGCTGTGAGCAGTGGCCTGTGTGTCTCTCTCTCTCTCTCTCTGTTTCTCTCGCTTACTGAGGGAGGGAGGAGAGAAAGGGTGAACGAGAGACTGCCTTTCAGATTTCATCATTGCTGCGTGGCCTTCTGGCTAAGTGCAAGTGCAGTAAAGGTCATAAATTTCTGTTCTCCACTATTTTGATAAGACGCTTACCCTATTGCTGAAAATAAGTCAATTATTTTGGGAGTAAAAAGATTGTAAAACAAAGATTGTATTCTTCAGTATTCTTAAAGAAAAAACAAGAATGCCATCAAAGTTCTACTGTATCTTTCTTCCAAAATCTATGAGGCTCTTATCTTTGTACAGCAGAGACAGGACAAGCCCCCGGCAGCCCCCCACTACAGACAGGACAAGCCCCCGGCAGCCCCCACTCACCTTCCTCGTCTATCCACTTCATGGTGAAAAGCTGCTCGTTGTCAAGAGAGCACATGTCTCGGACCTCACTGCACAGGCCCTCGAAGGAGATGGAAGGTTCAAAGTGAGTTATCATGATATCCCTGAAAAAGAATTTTGAAATGAAAGGATTTTAAATTTGAAAATAATTAAAAATAATAATGCCCCACATATTATGAGTGCCTGAAACTTTGGAGGACTTCAGCTATTTGTGTGTGCACCAACGTGTGTTGCTTTGCTTCGAGTAAACTCCCTTTCTCACGTAAAAAATCAATACCAGTATTAGAGAATGACTCAAAAATACAAAGGCTGACTTTGTAAAACGCCTCAGTTCAGCCTCCCCTCACTGAGGAAGCCGCTCCCACTGCTCTAACACATGAAAACCCCACTTTGGGGTCCGTGTTAGTGGCCAGAGGCTTGATCCCTCCCACAGTCCAGGCACCCCTCTGTCCCCTCCACCGATTACTGGTAAGTTTCTGTCTTCCAGTTTACTGAAATGTTTCCTTCACCATTCTCAGATCTTCCCTCCCCCCAAAAGTCTATGCTTGGTACAAGAGAAGGTCCTTGAGTACCGTCACCTCCCTGGCCTGTCCTCCAGTGACCAACCGGTCCCCAGTCTGCCCATCACTCTGAGGGCAGATGCCCAGGGCACACTCTCCCTGTCTCCATTTCCTAGAGGAACTATGCTTTCCAATACTAGTTTTTTTTTGTTTGTTTGGTTGTTTGTTTTTGAAACAGAGCCTCAAGCTGTCACCCTGGATAGAGTGCCGTGGCATCACAGCTCACAGCCACCTCCAATTCCTGGGCTCAAGAGTCTCCTGCCTCCGACTCCCAAGTAGCTGGGACTACAGGCTCCCACCACAATGCCCAGCCATTTTTTTGGTTGCAGCCGTCATTGTTGTTTGGCGGGCCTGGGCTGGATTCGAACCTGCCAGCTCAGGTGTACGTGGCCTGCGCCTTAGCCCCCTGAGCCACCGGTGCCGAGCCCCAATATTAGTTTTTAAAGAGACTATTATAAGGTCAAAACACAGAAGCAGGCACAAATGTGTGCTTATTTTCATATTAGTGTTAAATCAGCAACCAAACAATGATGTAAATAAATTCACTGCGCAGCTATTCACAACACTTAAAATCCTAACAACACTGTAAAGTAGAGGCCTGGGGCTTCCTTCAAGGAGCGGTGAGAAGACCCCTCTCCACACAGCAGCCACGGAGCTTCTTCAAGTGCACGTCAGACACCGCGACTCCTAAACACTTCCGTGGTGAACCCGCTGGAGCCTGCTCCATGGCTTTACAGCACCAGCGCCATTCACGTCCCTCGCAGGCTTTCAGGCCTGTGGCAACTGGCCCTGCCCTTCTCTGACCCGCCTCTCAGTGGCCTCCAGCCTCCAGCCCCGTGGGACCACGACCCTGGTCACAGCAGCGGCTGTGTTCCCAGAGGCCAGCGCAGCACCTGGCATAGGATGGGGACTAAATGGAGGCTCCAAATGTTGGTTGAAGGAAGGAGGGAAACAAAACTGTATTAAGGGACTATGACCAGACATGGGCAGCTGGAACAAAGAGTAGGAAATAGAAATTAAAAGTTTTACTCAAACTGGACCCAATCACTCCCCAACCCCATACTCTACTGCAGACAGATTTGCTCCCAGCCACACTCAGACCCTGGTTCTCCGAGTCTAAGCTCCACATCCCTCAGTCCAGAGAGCAGGTGGGCCGGGCCACTTTGACAGGCACTTCAACCACCACTGTCACTAACCCTTTTCCACTGACAAACTATGGCCTGTACTTCTAAACCCGTCCAACATGCACCTTACTCAAAATACATTGACAATATACCCTCACCTAAATTGTAACAACTGGAAGATAGAAATTCTTGGGCTTTTTAATACATTCATATAACTATTAACATACAGGAAACTCATGCATGTTAATTTTTTTATTCAAAAAAAGAAAATACTTCCTCAATTAACATGGAGGAACTCAAATACCTCCTGACCGAATGAAAAAGAAATACTTCCCATGGTGGCTCACACCTGTAATCCTAGTGCTCTGGGAGGCCCAGGCAGGAGGATCACTTGAGCTCAGGAGTTGGGAGACCAGCCTAAGCAAGAGTGAGACCAAGTCTCTACTAAAAATAGAAAAACTTAAAAAATAAGATATTTAAAACTTAAAAATAATAATAAAAAATTAAAAATAAAAATAAAAGTAGAAACACTAGTCAGGTAGTGGGCCTATTAGTAGTTTCCCAGCTACTTGGGAAACTCAGACAAGAGGATCGCCTGAGCCCAAGAGTTGGAGGTTGCTGTGAGCTATGACACCATGGTACCCCAGACCAGGTAAAAGAGAGAGACTTGTCTCAAAGGAACAAAAAAGAGAGCAAAAACAGCCGTGCGTTGTGGGGGATGCCTGTAGTCCCAGCTGCTCGGGAGGCTGAGGCAAGAGAATCGCCTAAGCCCAGGAGGTGGAGGTTGCTGTGAGCTGTGTGACGCCACACTACCAAGGGTGATAGAGTGCTCAAAAAAAAAAAAAAAAAAAGAAAGAAAGAAATACTTCCTACAAGAAACCTAACTGTTAGCAAAGGCACTCTGACGAGGAAATACAACTTCTATGTTTTCTTGTCCTATAAACATGGAATATCTGTCATGTTGTAGGTATTTAAACAACAGCGTCCAGTTGCTTATCTTTATTTAATCTTCACAATAACTGTCAAACTAGACATATTAATCCTATTTTACAAATTTAAAAAGCAAAGCACAAAGGCATATTTGCCCAAGTCTCACAGTTAGAAAATGGGATATGAATTCAAATCCAAATCCCCCAATACACTTGTGGTAGGTGCTGTGACGTGGCTTTCTCCCAACAGCGATGGAGGATTACTCCTGCCTCTGGGATTGACAGTCTTCAGTTGTCAGCCCCTGCAGACAGCTGACTCATCCATGGTCACACTTGCTTCCTCAAGTCACCTGCAGGCAAAGGATGACTGGATGCAGGGCAGAAATGCAACTCCTGAAAGCTCGTGAGGGTCACTCGTTCTCAGATCCCCCTGAAGGGTCAACTGAGGTTTCTGTTGAGATTTCAGGGCAGCTTGATTTTTTTTCTGCCTACGTTTGTGCTATGATCTGAATGGGTGTCTCCTTCAAAATTCATGTTGAAACTTAATCTATGGTATTAGGAGATACGGCTCTTTGGAAAATAAGTCATCATGGGTTATGCCTTACGGAAGGGCTGGGGAAACCCTAAAGTAGTGGTCATCCTCTCCACCAGACCACGAACCTGCTAGCACCTTATCTTGGAAACAGCCTCTGTAGAACAGTGAGAAACAAATTTTGGTTCTTTATAAATTAACCAGTCTGAGGCATCTTGTGACAACCTGCTTCCTTCCCATCTCTTTTCCTTCAAATGCACGCTTATCTCCGAGACATTCTCACCCACAGAAGCCACCCAGTGCACCTGTTTCAGTTTCCTTAGGCTGCTACAATAAAAATGCCATACATGGACAAGAAGCTTGCAAACAACAGAAATTTATAGTTTTTATTATTAGTATTATTTTGAGACAATCACACTGTGTCATAGGGCATCACAGCTCACAGCAACCTCAAACTCCTGGGCTCAAGCAATCCTCCTGCCTCAGCCTCCCAAGTAGCTGTGACTATAAGTGTTCACCATAATACCTGGTTAGTTCTACTAGTTTTAGAATGGGGGTCTCCATCTCCAAAACAAACAACAAAAAAACCCAGATAAACAAACAAACAAACTAGAAGAGTTGTATTTTTTGAATGCAAGGAAAAATATTAGTTATTATCAGCTATCATCAAAATATGATTTATTTGGCCAGGACGGTGGCTCACACCTGTAATCTCAGCACTCTGGGAGGCTGAGGCAGGAGGATCACTTTTAAGTCAGGAGTTTGAGACCAGCCTGAGTAAGAGGGAGACCCCATCTCCCACCATGCCTATAGTCTCAGCTGCTCAGAAGCTGAGGTGGGAAGAACACTCTGAGCCAGGAATTTGAGGGTGCAATGAGCTACGAGGAGGCCACTGCATCCTACCCAGGACAAAAGAGACTGTCCTCTCCCCCACAAAAAGTGACTTCCTCATCAAAGTCTAAATGGACCTAAAATTAACATAGGTGTCAGTATATCTGTGAACAAGGATTTTTCAATTTTTCCAGAGTCAAAAATATATTTATCAGGACATAGAAATACTTTTAAATCGTTTATCTAATTCCTAACAAGTGTAAGTCCATACATCCCTAAGGGACTGCACAGCAGCTGTGCTTCATTAACGGCCACTTCTGAAGCTCCAGGCACCAAGCATTCGAGGGAGTTTTACACAAACACGGCTCAAGTAATTGGGAAAGCACCACATTCATAACACTCTCTAATGACCAGAACCTTACTACCTACAAATCTAAAAATGAGCTACAAAATTAAGATATTACATTCCAAAGGTATAATAAATTATCCATAAATTAGTTTTTCTGGTTTAATTTCAACATTAGCAAAAATTATTTTACCACTGATCTTCAATAGAATATAATCTGTTATATCATAAAGATTTCCAAAATGGGATATTTACAGTTTTAGCTGAAAAAAATTTTTTTGAAAGAGTGAGTCTCACTCTGTTGCCCTGGGAAGATTGCCATGGTGTCACAGATCACGGCAACCTCAAACTCTTGGGTTCAAGTGATTCTCTTGCTTCAGCCTCCTGAGTAGCTCGGAATACAGGTGCCCACCACAATGCCCAGCTAGATTTTCCATTTTTAGTAGAGACCGGGTCTCTCTCTTGCTCAGACGGATCTTGAACTCCTGAGCTCAAGGGAGCCACTCGCCTCTGCCTCCTAAAGTGCTGGGATTGCAGGCGTGAGCCACTGTGCACAGCCTTTGCTGATTTTTTTTTTTTTTTAAGTATTTTTAATTTTGCTTTTGGGCTTCAGAAAGCTAACTGCTTTAAGCATGAAATGTTCCTACATTCTAAAATACAGAATGTAAAGTTTTTCCTTAGGACAAGTTGCTTTTAAAAATAACCGGAGATGCTGGCATGGATGTGGAGAAAAGGGAATACTTCTACATTGCTGGTGGGAATGCAAACTAATATATTCCTTTTGGAAGGATGTTTGGAGAATACTTAGAGATCTAAAACTAGACCTGCCATTCGATCCTATAATTCCTTTACTAGGTATATATCCAGAAGACCAAAAATCACATCATAATAAAGATACCTGTACCAGAATGCTTATTGCAGCCCAATTCATAATTGCTAAGT
>CAUYON010101006.1:0-46174 GCA_963573935.1 Arctocebus calabarensis | reverse complement strand
AGCATAGCAGTATTCCCAGATGGTTTTTTGTTTGTTGGGAGGTTGGGCTTTGGGGGGGCAGAGTTAATACTTTGCATGAAATATCTTACTTTATAACAGTGAAATTGCTTTCTCTTTTGTCTTGTGATTTTTTTTTTTTTTTGAGGTGAAATTTAAGTTTTTGTGTGAGTAGTACTATTATACCTATCTTGAGTGTCTTGCTTGTACTGTATCACATCATACCTTTGTTTAATTCTTAATAAACTGTTCACTTGTTAAAAAAAATTTCTGGGCAGTGTCTGTGGCTCATCGAGTAGGGCGCTGGCCCCATATACTGAATGTGGCAGGTTCAAACCTGGCCTTGGCCAAACGGCAAAACAGAAAAATAGCCTGACATTGTGGCAGGCGCCTATAGTCCCAGCTACTTCTCAGGAGGTTGAGTCAAGAGAATCGCCTAAGCCCAGGAGTTGGAGGTTGCTGTGAGCTGTGTGACCCCAGGGCACTCTACCGAGGGCGATAAAATAAGACTCTGTCTCTACAAAAAAAAAAAAAAATTCTGTAATTGAGTTAATGAAGTATTTCTATCTTTACATTTTGCTAGGTTCTTCAGATCAAATTTTCTGAGGTCCATCTATCATCTAAATTCTTGTGGCAACCATAAGTGGGAGTCAAATGGGGAGATGTGGAGGGCCTAGGGAATGGTGTAGGGTTCTTGCTGCCAGGGTTGTTGAAATGTCATAGAAAGGATCATCACTTTTTTATAAAAAAATACTATTTAAACTTTAGTGCTTTTGATGGTAGCTGCTGGTACAGGAATCTTGACATAATATCCCAGGATATTCATGAATTGACTCTATTCCCATGATTTACCATCTCCATTTGCTTCACTTCTGTCTCCAAATACATGTTTGAAATTGAACAAACCCTTCTTTGACGTTCTCAAGCTAGCATTGTTTTTTCCTCTGCTAAAGTCTTTTTAAACTTAGAAAAACTCTACAGAATCTCCCTTTAGTTTATACATTCACATTTCTAACAATAGCTAAGTTCTCTGTTTCTGTTAAGAGAGTAATGGGTTTGTTTTTGTCTTGTATGTTGGTTTTTTGTTTGTTTGTTTGTTTTGAGACAGAGTCTCACTGTGTCACCCTTGGTACTGTCCTGTGGCATCACAGATCACAGCAACCTCAAACTCTTGGGCTTAAGCAATTCTCCTGCCTTAGCCTCCCAAGGCATGGCTATTTTTTTGTTATAGTTGTCATTGTTATTTTAGCAGGCCTGGGCCAGGTTTGAACCCGCCAGCCCCGGTGTATATGGCTGGTGCCCTAACCACCAAGCTACGGGCGCTGAGCCCTGTCTGATGTTTTGTTTTGATTCTCTACTCTTCTAAAAAGGAAGAATTCAAAACTTCCAACTACTTGTAGTCTTACATTGTCTCAGTTTTGTTATGAATTCTGTACATGACATGTTTATATATCGGTAGTTCTTATATTTATACAATTGGGATATGTAATTTTTTTTAAATCCCAACTTTTCTTCTGTATAGATTAATCTGGTGATTAATCCTAAAGATCTGAGAATCGACACGAAGCGAGCCAGTGGAGCTGGAGGACAGCACGTGAACACCACGGACAGTGCTGTCCGCATAGTTCACCTTCCAACAGGTACGTATGTAGTCATTCCTTCAGCATAACACTAAAGATAGAAATCAATTTCCAAATGCCTAATTTTCTATTTTAATACATCCTCAACTACTAGAGGAATCTATACTAAGAATTGATACTTAAATCCTTAGCTGATATGATATTCTCTGGGCTAATTTTAATTGCAAAGCCAGGAAGAGGGAGGGATCTAAACCGAGGGAATTTAGTGACTATAAGTAGGACTGGGTACTTGCAGGTGGCCTTCTGAAGTTTATGCTTAACAGTTTTAGCTACTTAAAAAAAAAAAAAATCCTCACAATGAAGTAATTATCACAGGTTCTTTATCAGAAAAAAACACTGCCACGCTGGTTCTTAGTCTTTTGTTGGGATAGGGGAATGTGGACCCCTTTGTACCTCCTACCCATAAACATGTACACACAAAAAGTTTTGCATATTATTTCATAGGTTTCTTTCCATTAATTTCAATCTCCTATCTCCAAGGAATCTGATTCTAGACAGTTAAGCAGAGAGACTGCATCTCTGTCTTTGTTAAGTCTCCACCATATACTAGTAAGTAGGCAGAACCGCTTAGTGTCCCCAAAGTCATCACATATAGGGAAAATGAGAAATTATAGCTAAAGGGACCTTTATTTAAAAAATATTCTCTGCCTCTTTGTAAAATTGTGCAGACCTGTTTTACAATTATTGTTACTGTGATTTACATGTGATAAAGATAGAGAGCAAGCCTTAGTTATCTAGAAAGAATACAAGAATATCTTACTATGACTGATTTCAAATTGCCATAATTATCATTAACAGTGGCTGATGTGAATGTGAGTGCTGGATTGCCTATTTTGCTCTTTTAGTTATTAAAAAATCTGCATGTTAAACATGATAGTGTCTTATATGGAGTGTATAAAAACATGGAAATCCTCAAAAAATATTAATAGTGATTATCTCTAGTAGTAGGATATTTAACTTCTAGTAGTTATTACTTTAAAAACATTTTGGTGGGATGGCGACTGTGGCTCATTGAGCAGGGCGCTGGCCCCATATACTGAAGGTGGTGGGTTCAAACGCGGCCTCGGCCGAACTGCAAAAATAGAAAAATAGCCGGCATTGTGGCGGGCGCCTGTAGTCCCAGCTACTCGGAAGGCTGAGGCAGGACAATCGCCTAAGCCCAGGAGTTGGAGGTTGCTGTGAGCTGTGTGACACCACAGCACTTTACTGAGGGCGATAAAGTGAGACTCTGTTTCTACCAAAAAAAAAAAAAAAAAAATTGGTGGCTAGCTAAAGGAAAACAATCCATATTAAATGGTTTGTGCTTGTTTAGTGTGTATACATTCAATATGGAAATACGTTGCTACAGTTCAAACTTAAATTTTCAGTTTTCTGATAAACTGTACAAGCTATTAAGTTTATGGTTTCTTTTTTATTAGAGTCCTTTTTTTCCCCTCATAAAGGAAGAAGAAAAAGGATGAGAAGGAAAAGGAGTATTCCTTGCTAAAAAGGAAGAATTTTTTATTAAAACTCTTTAATTCTCATAACACTATTCAGGTGTTGTTTCTGAATGCCAACAAGAGAGATCTCAACTGAGAAATAAAGAGATGGCTATGAAAAAGTTACGTGCAAAACTGTACAGCATGCATCTAGAAGAAGAAATGAGTAAAAGATACAATGCTAGAAAGATTCAGGTAAACTTAGTTTTAAAAGGACAATATTTTACGTAACTCTGTTTTTAGATAGCTTAACTGAGGGCTATGCTTGTTTTATAGAAATCTTAGGCTTCTATCTTGTTTTCTGTATTCAAAGGCAAAAAAAAAAGATAGACTGAGTCTTTATTTTTAATCCTTTGAAATTGTAAAAGCAAGAAAATTGGAAAACATACTGAACTTACTGTCTTCCTGTTTAGTATTTAGTATATAACTACCAAACCTGTAAGAATTCTTCAATATGGAGTGGGTGCAGTGGCTCACACCTGTAATCCTAGCACTTCGGGAGGTGAAGGCCAGGAGTTCATGGCCAACCTAAGCAACATAGTTAAGACCTTGTTTCTCCAAAAAAAAAAGAAAAGAAAAGAAAAAGACATAGGTGGGCATGGTGGCACGTGTCTATAGGCCCAGCCACTTGGGAGACTTAGGTAGGAGGATCACTTTAGCATGGGAACTGGAGGGTGCAGTGAGCTATGATGACATCACTACACTCTAGTCCAGGCAAGAGAGCCAGACTGTCTCAGAGAGACAGAGAAAAGAAAGAAAAGATTTCCTCAGTGTGGGAAA
The DNA here is from genome assembly GCA_963573935.1 of Arctocebus calabarensis. Lineage (NCBI taxonomy): Eukaryota > Metazoa > Chordata > Mammalia > Primates > Lorisidae > Arctocebus > Arctocebus calabarensis. Next base: position 42,279 of record CAUYON010101006.1, on the reverse strand, counting down.
TTCACTTTCCCACCAAGGAAGATGACTACATTAATGCAGAGAACATACATCATCACTGTATAGTGGGTATTGGTATCTTGCAGACGGGAAAACTAAATTTAATGTTGAAATGAATAGCCAGCATTGAAGTGGTAGAGGTAGGATTCAAATAATATTAATCTGGCTGATTTTAAAGCCTGTGTTCTTCCATATCGTGTTCTCATGTCATTTTGTGATTTAAAATGTTTAAAACTTATTTCTTAAATTTTGGTTTATATTACAAATGAAGAATTTAATCTCAAGTTAAATTTATAGGTTTAAGTTGCTCTGAATCTAAACCTAACCTCATCTCACATCTTGTTTTATACATACAGGTTGGAACTAAAGGAAGATCAGAGAAAATAAGAACGTACAATTTTCCACAGAACCGGGTCACGGATCACAGAATAAACAAGTCATTGCATGATCTTGAAACTTTTATGCAAGGAGATTATCTACTGGATGAACTTGTACAGTCACTGAAGGACTATTCTGATTATGAATCTTTAGTAGAAATTATTTCCCAAAAAGTTTAAGTCAATTTGTTATTAAAAAACTTTTATATCTCGGAAAAATTCTGTTGTAGCAAATGAGATCATATGTAAATAATTACCAGTGTTCTCTTGAAAAACATGAATTAATAGTTGGAAGTAATATGCATATTCTTAAGACATAGATAATTAACAAATACTTCTCAATGTATTAATAAAAAACATACAATATACAGATGATGTCCCTTGATTTACAATGGGGTTACTTCCCAATAATAAAACCCATAGTAAGTTGAAAATATCTTAAGTCATATTCATTTAATGCTAGCTACCCAGCACATAGTCCCTTACTTTAACAAATTTTCAACTTTCTGATGATATGAACTTATACAATTACAAGTTATGGGGAGCTCCTTGAGGAGAGGGGGGACTATGTCCCACTAAACCCATAATAAATTCAGAAAATCATTGTAAATTGGAGACCATCTGTAATCATGACTGTGACTGTCAATCTTAGGCTTATCTTTACAAGTAGGCAAAGGGGAAAATACTCATTTGCCCTGTGTTATGCAAATATTTAATGGGTAATCAAAAATTTGACTTTATTATGAAAAGCTTAAAATATAAAATAGATATGACATTAAATACTATATTAGGGTCCAGTCAGGAGAAACCTTACTATTTCTTACAGTAAGGTTTTAATAAAGAAATTCTAATTGATAATGGAGTTAGGTATTAAGAGAGAAAAAAGAACTCTTATAACATTAGAAACTGAAATACAGTACCTAAGGTGATTATCAATTCATAATTTGAAGAGAATCCCTCTTCTTTGCAATGTTTATGAAAGGTGTTCTATAATACCTTCATAAGATGTTAATGAATGCAGCATTCAGTGACATATACAACTCTAGAGTACAATAAGTACAACAGGACCAATCAATCAAATTCAGTTTCTCCCACTGTTCTATCCTCTTGGGTCTTTCAGTTTCTCGGGTTGTTAGGAATGGTACATATTCATAGGTTATTAAAATGATAATGTACTATTAGTTTTCCCTTACCTCTTCTCATAGATAATACCTAAAAATTAAACTGAGATTATGAAGTCTTGAATGTTGAAGTTCATTCTGTAAATAAGGGGGAGCTAATAAAAGTTTGTTTATTCTCTTTATCCCCATCCCTCTCCACTCTTATCCCTTGCCTTGTGGGAAAAGAAGGTATGAGAGCTGTACTAATTAGGATAAGAAAAACTCTTGATCAACTGTTAAACTTCACGTCCGTCATAATACTTAGGTGATTTTAACAATACAAATTTAAAATAACATACTGAAGTACATTATGAATGAACACAGGCAGAGGAATGCAGGTCTGTGAACTGATACCGGATCCTTCTCCACCTACTAATCTTAACTATTCCTCCATGATCAATGTCACTTTAGAAACCCAGGAAAAGGTAAGAGTAGACCACCCTAATTCTGGCAGAAGAAGCCTAGTGTAATCCTAAGTTTTAGCATTTTAAAAGGTTGTTGGAATTTGCAAATGTTTGCACAAACAATCCACCAACACAACCTACCGTAATTACCGACAGTCCTTAGTTACAAACACCTGACTTATGTGCAACTGGCACTTAGGAACAGAGGCTATTATAGTAACTGGCTGAGTTACAAACATCCAACTGACATATGACTTGCATGTAGAAAGGAGGCTAAATTGTACTGTTCCAACTTACATATAAGCATGAACAAACCTACAGAACCTCATTTATAACTAGGTGACTGTATAAACCGTGCACTGTCACTTCTACCTGCCTTTTGTCATGCTGCCTTGCCCCCTCCACCTAGAAAATACTCATTCTGTCTACCTTTGTTTTGAGGGTTCTGCCCTCAATAACACAATGAGTTATAAAAGAACTTGATGGAGGGAGTCTGGCCTTTGTGCCCTTCACCATATGAAGATACAGCATCCTTCCCCTCAAGACATCCCAAAATTCAATGATTCAAGGTGCCATTCTGGAAGCATGTACCAGTCTTCATCAGATGCCCATGCACCTGTTCCTGGATTTCCCAGTCCCCCAAATAACTGTCAGAAATAACTCTATTCTTCATAAATTATCTAATTTGTGGTACTCTGTTATAGTAACACTAAACAGACTAACACACCTCACCTGGACATTAGATGGAAATAAATTTACTGGTTTATTCTGTCTCAGACTGTGCTTAACAAGGAAATGGGGGAAAAAATGGCCCAGGGAATAGGACAGACTAGTATTGTTAGACCTCCCACATTGTCTCATCAATGGCCAAGACTCTGTTTTAGTCATTCTTACCTCTCCAGGAGTAAACACAACACTAATATGTAATAGGCACTAAATAGGTGTCTTAAGGCAGTTATGTCCAAAAGTATCTGTCTAAAAATCGGGTGTTAAGATTGTTGAGAAAGAGCCAAAATTCAACTTAATTTCAAAAGGGTTTGTAGCACTAATTACTCAAAACTCATTAGCTACAATAGCAATTCTGAAGATTTTGAAAATAATTACTGTGATTAAAATGAAATTTATCATTTTCCTTTATAACTCATTTCTCATTGTGTGATCTCAATTTCTTTCATGGTACTAGCATTCTCCATCTCTCAAATTTATGATGTGGCCACCTTAGATTCCTCTTCCTCACATTCACTATACTGCTAATTTCTACCCCCTGCAATACCCTCATCCTCTCTAGCCAAGGACCACTACTCTTGTCCAGAATTACTTCTTTTGGACTACATTAACAGTCACCTGACTTCCCACATCCTTTCTGGTTATTTATATTAACTAGTAGATTAATCCTTCTAAAAAGCAAGACCCTGATCTTGTCATTCTTCACTCAATTATATAATACCTCCCCATGGCTGCCTATATATTTTTTTTTCCTTTTTTTTTTGAAACTGAGTCTCACCATGTTGCCCTCCATAGAGTGTCGTGAAGTCACAGCTCACAGCAACCTCAAACTCTTGGGCTTTTTTTTTTTTGAGACAGAGCCTCAAGCTGTCACCCTGGATAGAGTGCTGTGGCATCACAGCTCACAGCAACCTCCAATTCCTGGAGTCAAGCAAGTCTCTTGCCTCCACCTCCCAAGTAGCTGGGACTACAGGTGCCCGCCACAACACCCAGCCATTTTTTGGTTGCAGCTGTCATTGTTGTTTGGCGGGCCCAGGCTGGATTCGAACCCGCCAGGTCAGGTGTACGTGGCTGGCGCCTTAGCCCGTTGAGCCACAGGCGCCAAGCCACAAACTCTTGGGCTTAAGGGATTCTCTTGCCTCAACTTCCCAAGTAGCTGGGACTACAGACGCCCACCACAATGCCCAGCTATTTTTTTGTTGCAGTTGTTTAGCTGGCCCGGGCTGGGTTTGAACCTGCCAACCTCGGTGTATGTGGCTGGCATCATAACCACTGTGCTATGGGCATCAGGTCATGGCTGCCCATATATTAACAAAACTCATCATTGTACATAATACATCCATAATCTGTATCCAGCATTTCTTTGTATTAGCTCATTTTACACACCACCTCCTTTATGCCACATCAAATTCATTTTTCCTGATAAATGCACCTGCATTTAAGCTTTCCTCCACTTGGTTGCTTTTGCGATGGAAGGATGCCCTAATCCCCATTTCCCTAAAAGGTATCCCCTATAGTAGTGGTTTTCATCCAGACACAACTTTGTCCCTCAGGGGAGATCTGACAATATTTGGAGACAGTTACGACAACTGGGAGGGAGAATCAGAGACTAGGGATGCTGTTAAATACCTAAAATGTGTAGGACAGCCTTCCCCAACCAAAAATTACCTGGCCCAAAATGTTAATACTGTTGAGCTTAAAAAACCTTGTCCTACAAATTATTCACATATCCTGACATATAGAAATTAACATGTCTGCTCTGTAAAAATCCCAACTAAAACTTTAAATGTATTTCACTCATCCAGGGTTCCATTATAGCTTTATTGTATATACCTTATCCTCCCAACACCTCATGATTCTTTTATCAAAAAAATTTTTTTTTCTTTTTAGTATCTCTTTTGCTGAAAATATTCAATAATTATTTAATGAGCATTTAGTAAGTCTATTATGGGGCAAGCCCACAGAGAGTAAACACAGGGTAGGTACCATATCCCAATTATTCCCATATACTAGCAGTTCTCAACCTGTGGGTCGTGACCCCCTTTCACAGGGGTCACCTAAGACCATCCTGCACATCAGATATTTACATTACAATTCATAACAGTAGCAAAATTAGTTATGAAGTAGCAATGAAAATAATTTTAGAGTTGGGCTTACCACAACATGAGGAACTGTATTAAAGGACCATGGCATTAGGAAGGTTGAGAACCAATGCCATATACCTTACAATATTTTGCACATGGTAGGTCACCAATAAGAATCTGACAAAAGGGGCGGCGCCTATGGCTCAAAGGAGTAGGGCACCGCTCCCATATACTGGAGGTGGCAGGTTCAAACCCAGCCCTGGCCAAAAAAAAAAAAAAAAAAAAAGAATTTGACAAAAGACTAAAGGCACTAATTTTTGAATGCCCTTAAGAGACTAATTCTTTCTGCACTACATCTTGCCAAAAGTGCTGATAGGCAGGAAGAAAGAGATATCTAGTTACTGGGAGCAAGTAAAATTCAGAATGGCCCTTTCTAAGTTTTTCACTAAAGACAAATTAACAGGTGCCCATGAACCTACTGAACTGTTGTCAGTTATAAATTTTAATTATAATCAATTAAAGCTCATATATCATTTGAAGTCAATGATTAAGTAACCTAATAAGCTGAAAAATTATTACAGTCTGCAGCAAAATGTGTCTGACTCTTTATATTACTAACTTTGATTTTTCCAGTAATATACATGTATCAGCCTTTTGAGGGGAGAAACAAAATGCTGTAGGACACTTTTAAACTGTGGTTAAAAGATTTATATACCAGGTGCTCAACTAATTTAATGAGAACTTTCACTTCCCTTAAATTTTGTATTTCTCTCCAAAATAAAAGAGGCAAAAAAAGACTTCTAAGATCAGGCCGGCATGGTAGCTCATGTCTGAAATCCCAGCACTTTGGGAGGCTGAGCTGGGAAGATTGTTTGAGCTCAGCTGTTTTCTGTTTTTTGTTTTTTTTGAAACAGTCTCACTTTGTCTACCTTGGTAGAATGCCATGGCGAGGTAGCTCACAGCAACCTCAAACTCTTGGGCTCAATCGATCTTTCTGTCTCGGCCTCCCAAATAGCTGGGGCTACAGGTCTGCACAACACCCAGCTATTTTCAGAGACAGGGTCTTGCTCTGGCTCAGGGTGGTCTCCAAACTATCAGCTCAAGTGATCCACCGGCCTCTGCTTTCTCAGAGTACTAGGATTACAGGCCTGGCCTGAGCTCAGGGGTTTTAGACTGCAGTGAGGTCAAAGTGGGAAGAAATGCAAAAATGTACTGTTTAACAACCAGGATCTCAACAACATTATTCCCTAGGATACCATAAGAAGAACATGGACTTTTAAAAATCCTTAAAAAAGGGGACTGAGAATCTCTGCTGTGGTTCCAGGAACCACAAGGTGAGAATTAACTTACATGTCTAAGCACAATCATGACAAAATCAAATAATGCTCAGCTTATTATGAGGATTAAAGACTAACATTTACATTCTTTTTTATAGTACATAAAAAGAAGCTATTTTTAAGTAAGTTTTAATACTTACTCAACAAATAACCCCTTTGCTTAAATCCCTCCAACAACTACTGTTTGCAATCAGGAAAGAGTCTAAACTATATGGAAACCTATGAGGTCCTACAGAATCTGGCTTATCTTTCTTTGACCTCATCTCCTACTCTTCCAATTTCAAGAAGCCCTAGTGAGACATTCCAGTAAATCCTGGGTTTATTCTGCAGCTCTTTGCATAGGCAGTTTAACATTCACCTCTTGACTCAAAGGCTCAGAAACCTTCCCAACCACCCAAAAGCCTTGACCTACACCCCTAACCTCCATTCTCTATCCCGCTATGCCTTTACATCCTCTTTCATAAACAGAAATCAATTGCCAATTTCTTCCCATCTATATGTAAACTTCTGAATACCAGTATCTCCAGGACACAGCACCAACAGCAGGCCCTACAGGCTTAAGGCAAGCGAGACATGCCTCAGATGCAAAATTTAGAAGGATGACAAAAATTTCACTAATTGACAGTATTGTAACATTTAAAAAAATGAAATTTAATGCAAAAAATCCAAATGATTATCAAAATTTTAGGTAAAGTCAGGATCCACCCAGCACTGTTATGACTAATCCCAAACCCTGACCCTGTTTCACACAGGACTCGTCACTAACTGTACCGAACAATCAACTATTAAAGTAAGCCAACTGTTAATTCTATCAGAGATTGCTGAAGAGCAAAAGTGAAAACAGCCAAAGATGCGGATTTGTGCTTTGGGGAATCTTACATCCTGCTGCATTACTGTGCTGTAGCCAAGAGTTGAGTTCAAGGAATGCGCTGTCACCGCTTCCGTGCGTGTTTTCGAATAGTCCTGCATCACTAGTGACACGGTATAACTTTAATTCTTAAAGCCATTCCAGCCATCACTAAAAAATATTCACCTGGCCGGGGGCCTATTACCCAAGAGACCAGAGATTTTTATTTATTCGTTTTGGGGAAGCAGTATTAGTGGCTCTTGCGCTTGGCCCCTAAAGAAACAACATCCCGGGGAAGTGTAGATTCAAATTCAGAAACTTAACTTCCGTACACTACATAATAGCATTGGGGAACTGTGGTTAAAAAATAAAAATAAATGTGCTTACAAGGGAAAAGTGTCCTAATTTGAGCCCTGCTGAAAGGCCCTGCGATAACAGGGCAGCAAGGACCGCGCCCCGCGCACTCGCACGCGCTGAGGAGCACCGAGGCCCTCTGAGGGGCTACCTGTTCCTCTGCACCTCCCCAGGCAAAGCCCCGGGGACCCCACCGCGCAAGCGCCGACCCGCCAACTCTGCAGCCACCGCCCTCCAAAGGCGCCTGCGCAGAGGCATGGGCCAGGGGAGGGGCGCTATTAGGAAGGAGAGGAGAGTGCGCGCTTAAATCCTAGAGAGGCGGGCTAAGCGGGGCAGGGGGGAGGGTTCGTCCGGAAAGTCTGGACTCCCGGACGACCAGGGTTGCCGCTCACCGAACTCCAACTTGTGAGATGATTGAGGAAAGTCAGCTACCATTTGCATCCATCAGAGGTCTTCAGATAGAAGCCGCAGCTGTCTTCTGGCTCAAATTAGGACTTGCAGGAGGTCGCTTCCCAAGTCGGCGAGGGCAGCTTGACGGGGGCACGCATGCGTGGTGGAGTTCCTCCACGTGCGGCCCTGCCGCCGCCTCCCCGCGCTCGGAGGCTCCGCCCCGGGCCTCAGCATCTTTCCGGACGTGTGGAGCCGGTGAGATGGGAGGGGGTTGGACTTTGCGGCTCAGCTCCTCCTCGGCCGCCTCCAATTGGGTGTGGGTGAAAGCGGCCCCGCCTACGGCTCTCCTAGTGGTACGCGCTTGAGGGCGACGCGTCCCATTGGGCCGCTCGGATTTGGGCACCAAATTCAAAGATTTTAAAAGTACCAGCTGGCGCCTTTTAAGAGCTACAGCTCTATGAAGCAAGCGGCTCGCTTCTCTGCTGCTAGAGCAGTTCCTTCACCTGAGGCGGGCCCCACGTCCCCGGGTATGAGCCGGCGCCCCTGCAGCTGCTCCCCACGGCCATCCTCCTGCTCCTGCAGCTCCAGCACCGTGACAGCAGCCGGGCGCCCTCGCCCCCTGGACAGTGAGTGAAGGGACAGGGCGCGAGGGGGTTCGCATTTCAGGCGGGGTGCACGGTGAGGGGCGCACCCTGCCGCTCCTGACCCGCCGCCCTCCCGAACCGGGGGCAGCCGCACGCTGGGCCTCTGGCGGGCGGGGGTTCCTGGGTCTTGGAGAAAGAAGACGTGGGGCGTCGGGAAGGGGCAGCCCAGTGTGCTGGGGTGGCGTGGCGGGTCGTGTGCTGCATCCGACCCCAACTCCAGGGGAGGTGCAAGTCGTGGCAAACAGGAGCGAGCGCCGTTTTTCGTTCTCGGAATACTTACCTATCCCCACCCTGTTTGAATAGGCGCCAAATGACCCCTCCCCCACCTTTGGGCTCCAGGTTGTGACAGGGCTGCGGCCCGGCACCCCCAGGGTCTGATCAGGTGCTTCACCCTCACTCCCTGTGCCCCTTGTCCTTATCTGTCCCGGACCTCAAGATCCAAGGTCAGTTCCCCGATTTTTCGCTGTTTCAGACCTGCTGGCGGGCGCGGGAGATCTAGCTCACGGTTATCTCCCGCCTCCTCCGCACGTCCCGCGCCCTCGGGGGCAGTCCCAGCGACCCCTCGGGGGGTCCAGGTCTCCCCCAACTCCCGCCAAATGCAGAGACAGCCCCCATTCCGTGCATGGGACAAAAATCTTGGATAACTGAACAAAAACTTAAAGTTTTTCCTTTTTTCCCCCTTTTGCCTTGTAACTCGAGGCCTGGAGTCTCAAGGGGAAAGTTCACAAAAAGCACTTTTTACTACAAAATCTTGAATTTGTTGATAATATTCAGTTGAATTTGTGAGCATTGTAATCCCTCTCCCCCCGCCCGGTACTTGTGAAGAACTAGACAGTCTTTATTTCAAAGTTTGTAGGGAATGGAAGGCACTCAAGCCCTACTTTTATCCTCTTTGTTGCTACCTTTTCTAAGCAATCCAAATGCATTTTTTTTACCTCAAAAATGATCAGAAATGAAAAAATTTAGCAGTTTTGACATTGTAATTTGGAAATGTCTCAGTCATTGTGAAAGGAATTTAGAGTCTGGAGAAAAAATAATACTTAATATTTTGTTATACATATTTCTAAAGGATCCTTGATCATAAATATCCTTTGAAATTTTGGAACTTGATGGCTTATGTGGGAGTTTTTTAGTTCTTGACTCCAATTGTCCTCAGAAGGTATCTGCTGCTTCTTGAGATTTTTTTACAGGCTTTTAAGGAAATGAAATTTTGAAAAACTATTGCATCCTAATATTTTTGAAAGTAGACTTTTCTAAAGTTTTCTGTTAAGAATTATGGCTGATTTAGACTTAATAATATCAAGCTTTGGGCCTCTCTCAGGTTCTTAAGTACAGGAAGGAATGACTGGCCAAACGTGCACATGGTGGCTATCTATATAAGAGACTGAAACTTAATTATTTCATTAACACTAGAAGACTTACAAAGCTTTTTAAGGCACGGTAGCCTTAATTATGTTATTGAGTCTGTCTTGGAAAGTTAAATGTATGGTCAGACGTTGTACAGTTTAATATAATACCACTTCTCCATGATGGGCTGTGAATTGGTAAATAAGAGTTTTTTTTTAAAGTACCATATTTGAGTCTTCATTAGTATCCTGACTTTAGAGAAAATAAAATAATAGTATAGAATGTTCTAAGTTCACAAAGTTAGTCAAAGAGCTGAGCAAGGATTTTCATTTGAACTTGCATCTGATTCTTAAACCTATACATTCTAATGGAAAAGTATATAGTCTGAAGTGTATACTTTTGTGTGGGATGTACTTTTAAATGTAATGACTTGCAATGTAAGGAAAATGAAAGGGTTTCGCTTATTATGTGATTAAAAGTAGATTCTGTTGATGACACCCTTGTGAGAAGGACTCTGCCATTCATTTAGTTTTAGTTTCCTTACCCTCATTTTATGGGTGAGGAAACTGCCTTTAAGAGTTCACCTCCTCAGCTCAGTTAATGGCACTTTCTACCTTAGATACTTAAGCCTTAAAACACAAGAGTACTTTTTTTTTAATTCCCTTTCCTTGATGTCCACATCTAGTATATTTGCAAGCTTTATTAGCTTTACCCTCCTAAATAATAGACATTGAATCTATCAAGTTATCTTCATTTACACTTTAATCATGCTGGTCCCTGGTATTACACTGTCTGGACCCCTGTGATAAACACTTCCAACTAGTTTCCCTGCTTCTACTTTACCTTCTTACCATCCATAGCTGCCGGTGATCTTTTAAAAATGTAAACCAAATATTCTTTTTTCAATTACAATCCCTCAAAGACCACCCAGTCCTACAAATCTATAGTTATTCTATCTTTACAACCTTTCTTAAAAATCATCTCTCTCTAGCTCACAAAGCTGTAGCCCTGTGGGTCTTTTCTTTGAATACACTACACTTGTCCTCACTTTCTGTGTTTGTCTGGAACTCTCCACAGGATTTCTATAAGGTTTTCAGACCTCAGAATGCCATCTTCTCTAAAAGATCATCCCTGCCTAATATCTTCCTCTCCCTTTACCCTGTCACTAAGTGGACGTTAGAAAAATGAAGTGCCAAACTAGACCCTTTTTTTTTTTTTTTTTTTTTGAGACAGTTTCACTCTGTCACCCTGGGTAGTGTGCCCGGGTGTTATAGATCATAGTAACCTCAAACCCTTGGGCTTGAGCCTCCTGAGTAGCTGGGACAGCAGGCACCTGCCATTATGCCCAGCTACTTTTTCTGTTTTTTAGTAGAGACGGGATTTCTCTCTTTTGCTCAGGCTGGTCTTGAACTACTGAGCTCAAGCAATCCACCCACATTGGGTCTCCCAAAGTACTGGGATTATAGACGTGAGCTACCACGCCTGGCACAAACTAGACTCTTAACCCTCCTCTGCTTAAATCAAGAGATTCTGGAACCATGTGATATTTTCTGAATAATATCAGATCAGTTATACAAATACATGTACTTCCCAAATTTGGCTTGGGCATTGCAAGGCACTGAACTTGTTAAAAGATGGTTTTAACCCATCTTTTTAGTTGTAAACAGTTGGTTCAGCTTTGTAAAAACATGTTTATTCAGTTTATTTGGGGGGGATTGTTTTGTTTTGTTTTTTGAGCTGTCACCCTAAGTAGAGTGCTGTGGCATCACAGCTTACAACAACCTCCAACTCTTGGGCTTAAACGATTCTCTTGCCTCAGCCTCCCAAGGAGATGGGACTACAGGTGCCCGCCACAAAGCCTGGCTATTTTTTTGTTGCAGTTGTCATTGTTGTTTAGCTGGCCCAGTCCAGGTTCAAACCTATCAGCTTCAGTGTATGTGGCTGGCACCATAACCACTGTGCTACGGGTGCCAAGTCAGTATTCTGTGGTATTGTTACAGAGATAAAAAATACATTCATTTCATGTTTTAAACTTAAATCTACAACCAGGATCCACATTTTGGTTCCTCATACTTTTTTCTCAAAAACAACCAACCAACCAAATAAAAACACCAGGGTTCCTTGGAGAAATGACTGATTCTAGGACTACAACAAAGAAACTACAAGTTGATCCTGGAGCATCTTATATTTCCAGAAAGTAAGGAATTCTCAAAAAGCAGTCCCATCTCCTTGGGAGGCCGAGGCAAGAGAATCATTTAAGCCCAAGAGTTACTTCTATGGTCTTTTTGCTAAAAACTCAGCCCCAGACTAAGAAAAACACCAGACGATTCCCAATTGAAGGACAGGCTTCAAAGTAATCTGATTAGTACTCCTCAGAATTGCCAAGGTCGTCATAAGTCATTGAAATTATTATAGCTAAAAGGAGCCTAAGGAGATAACGATTAAATGTAATATGGACTCCTGAAACTGAAAAAAGACATTAGGTAAAAACAAAGGAAATCCAGGTAAAGGTGGCCTCAGTATTGGTTCATTCATATTAGCATAGATCCAAGTTCATAATGGAAGAGTTGGATATTGGGTGCTTGATGTACAAGAATTCTGTACTATCCTTGCAGCTTTTCTGTAAATCTAAGCTTATTAATTTTTTGAATACTGAATCTTTTCATGTGAAAATACATGTTGGCAGAAGAAGAATGTAATAGTTCTTTTGTTAATTTTAAGTTCCCTAATTTAATGAGTAATATTCTATTATAGTAATCTTCTAAATGTAAAATTGGTAATGCTTTGAAACATGGTTTGATGAGGTTTGATCAGTGCCCTCACAAATAAATATGAAGGTATACATGAGTAATAAATTAGAAGCTAAATATGTAAATGAAGCAGAAAAGCTAGTCCAGGCAGAGAAAAGCATATTGTACAAAGCCTCTGAGAATTAAGAGGGCACACTTGAATGAGAAAAGAAATGTACAAGTGTTTTTCTTTAGTACCTTAAAGAGGTCTTGCACCATGAATTCTGGCTATTTATAAGTAAGTATAAATGTTAAACAACATATGGTATACATTGTTTTAATTTGCCGGGTCTGTTTTTCCAAAGTACCTCATTCCTGTGTGAGATAATGGGAAGATCACTGACTTGATAGGCAAGAAATCTGTCTCATTTAACTACTTGTCTTGGGCAACTTAACTGATCTTCTTCGTACTCACTTTTAAAAACAACTCCCCATCATACCACAAAAAGGTGAGGACCAATGTTAGGAATCATTGAAAGTTGCAAGCTTCTAAACAAATATAAGGTATTTTATCATTACTAGGGCTAATTTTAAAGAACTGTATAGTCAAAGAATAGTGTTGAATGAAAGGTTCTATTGGACACTCCAGAAATAGGGCTCTAAAGACAGAGGGGAGGGAGAATGCTTTGGAGCTCCTGAAATAGGGTCAGGCCTCTTTGTTGAGGTAGCTAAACAGTCTAAGGTATGCCTTCATAGGAAGCTTCTGCTTTTTTATCCTCTTAGATAAATTGTGGGCATATGTAACTCAAACCTTATGTTCTGAGGCAAAAATAGAAAGTCTCTCTTGGCATTTTTCCCTCTCGGTGAAGGGAAACCACTCAGAATAAATTGTTGAAGGGTTAGGGTTAATTGCAGGGTTAAAATTTGTGTATTCTTTTATTTTATTGTGCCCCTGAACTCTTAGTTTAAAGCTAATTTTTGAGATTTAGTGGGATCCAGAAATACACACTATTTGTCTTTTACAGTGTTCAACATTGGGATTTTAAAAGCTGTTTCTATCTACAAGGTTACTTTCTTTGAAGGTATCCTTTTGTACTTGAAAGGTTTTGCTATGAATAAAAATGATTAAATTAATAGAGTGACAACCAGTACTTAGTACATACTAAACATAGTGACTGAGTGTGATGCCTGTGGCTCAAAGGAGTAGGGCGCCAGCCCCATATACCTGAGGTGGTGGGTTCAAACCTGGCCCCAATCAAAAACTGCAAAAAAAAAACAACACAGTGACTGATACATACCTTTACCTATAGGATAAATTGTTACCTATATATGACTGGTTTGTGTGGTGGGGAATGGTACCTGGAACACTTGTTAACCTGGCATTCAAGACTCCTGCTTTTTTAGTTCATATCCCCATTGTCCCTCTATTCATATATAGTCTGCCTTCATCAGTGCTAAGCCATTTTTCTGAAACCATCTGCTATATTTTCTTTTTTTTTTTTTTTTTTCTTTTTATGTGGTTTTTGGCCGGGGCTGGGTTTGAACCCGCCACCACCAGCATATAGGGCCAGCACCCTACTACACAGGTGCCACCCCCCCCATCTACTATATTTCTTCCAAGCATTATGCCTTTGCTCGAGTTATCCTTTAGTGAGCGCCCCTCCCAGCCTCTCTTATAAGCTGTGGCTCTCAACTAGCAGAGGAAATGGTGCCACTGGCTTTTCCTCCTTACCAATATTTGGCAATAACTGGTAACTGGAGACATTTGTTTACTGTTGAATCTTTGGAGTAAAGGCTGCTCCTTGTGTTAATGGGTAAAGGCTGCTAAACATACTACTATACACATGGCAACCCCTAAGAACAAAGAATTATTTGGTTCAAAAATGTCAGTAATATAGACATTGAGGAACCCATTCTTCAAAGCTGTCTTACAATGCTGTAAGGGTTCTAGCATACCTTAACTGATTTCTTAGGCCCTGAAGAAGAGGTCTAGAGTGCTAAACAACTTTGAACAAGTTTTTGGCTTTTTTAAAGTTTAAATTTGAATTAGTAATTTTGAATTCTAATGGATAATATCCAGACCTAATTGCATGATTCTTTAATAGTATCAAGATTTATTTTTGTCATTTATGCTACTTATCATAAATAGCTGTTACTGTTACATTATCTTAGGTTATGTAATCGGACGGTAATTTATACCTGCTGCCCTATCACTCTCCTAAATCTGATTGATTGGAATTTTATTATCTTAAAAGATATAAATAATATTTGCAAGTGTTGTCATCATATCAGTTTTTTAAAACTTGGATAATATCACAGCTATATAAACAAATGGATATAGGCAAAACATAACACTGAATAAATATAAATTAATCTTTGTATCCTAATTTAAGAAGTAGGGATGTGTGGAAATGTTACCATTAAGAAGTAAATGGTGTATTCTTTTCTTCGTAGGTTGTAAAGAAGAAGAAAGTTCCTCTCTTTCTGTTAAAATGAAGTGTGATTTTAACCGTGACCACCATGTTCATTCTGGACTTAAACTGGTAAAATCCGATGACATTGGAAGACTAGGTTCCTACATTCCTGCATATTTGGAAGGTTCTTGTAAGGATTGCTTTAAAGACTACGAAAGGTTATCATGTCTTGGGTCACCAATTGTGAGCCCTGGGATTGTAGAACTTGATACTGAAAGCAAGCCCTTGCATAACAAGGAAAATCAACATGTACAACAAACACTTAATAGTACCCATGAAATAGAGGAACTAGAGACCAGTAGACTTTATGAAGACAGTGGGTATTCTTCATTTTGTCAACAAAGTGGTCTCAATGAACATGAAGAAGGTAACCTTCCCCTGGAGGAAAATTTCAGTGACAATTCACAGTCCTGCCTGTTACAGATACAAAGCCCAAACCAACATCCCAACAAAAACTTGCTGCCAATTCTCCATTTTCAAAAAGTCGTTTGTTCAACATTAAAAAAGAATGCGAAAAGAAATCCAAAAAAAGATTGGGAGATGCTAAAGACAACTATAGCCAGTGGAAATTTTAGACTACAGAATATAATTGGCAGGAAAATGGGGCTAGACTATGTAGATATTCTCAGTGAACTCTTTCGAAGAGGACTTAAGCATCTTCTAGCAAATATTTTAACACAGCTCAGTGATATGGACTTAATCAAGTAAGTATTACTGCTTTGAATATCCATGTCAGCATTTTTTCAAATTTGGGAGTATTTTCATTATTAAACATCCCTAATCCAAACTTTTCCGATGTTCATTTCCTGTGAGCATCATAGCATCATTCAAAAAGTTTCAGGTTTTTGGATTAGGGATACTCAACCTGTACTAGGTATCTTTACAATGTTTCATTGAGGTGATCGTTTCCTTCAATGCTGATATTTCACTACCTATGTGTCAAGTATGCACACAGTCTAGTCATTTCAAGTTTTATGTTCATGCTGTTAGAAAACTGTATTTCTTTTAAATTGAAGTCCTTGTGCCTTTTAGTTCTGAAACTTCTTGTGTATAAATTCTATCTTTGGGGCCTAAACATAAAATAGCCTAGTTCAGAGGTCCAGTAGGCATTATGATTTTTGTCACACCTGAAAGTAAGAAATAGTTTCTGTTCCTTTTAGGCCATTTTTGATATAGGGCTGTCCTAAGTTTGACAATGGTAAAACAGGAAAGCCTGCAAATAGGGATTTGATTATGACTATTTCTTAGAAAACTTATACTAATTGCCCTTTTTCATTCTACCAAGGAAAATCAGTTCAGATAAGATAATTTTGTAAATCAATTAAGATGACTATAGACTGTAGGATTTGATTGGATTCAACTCAACTGGATTCATTTTTTGGCTTTTTGAGAAATTATCTAGAGGCACTCTGCAAGTGTGGCTTTCTATTGGTCTTTATGAGATATAGCTAAAGCGAACCAAATATAAGTATTGATTTTTAATAATATAAGTATTCTTGAGGGATAATAAATATCACAGTTTCTACTTTGTTAACATAGCGTTTTTAAAATTAATTTCTACTAATTAGCAGTATGTCCTAGAGTACTTTGAAATTTTGTGTGTAACTTTTACCAAATAGCTAAAATGGTGTTGTGTGTGTGTGTGTGTATTATAAAGTGATGGCTATTTATTTTGTTCATAGATATTGTGGAAAAATAAAGTAAAAGTTAGTACCCCGAGCCCAACTTTAGACCAATTAGACATAATGTGCCAGGACTGTTGCATCCTTAAATCTTAAGTGCCCCAGGCAGTTCCAGTGTATAATCAGCTTTGACAAGCACTGCAAATGTTTTGCGTGGTTTATTTTCCTGCTACATTCATTTTAGTTCTTTGTGATGATTTGTTTCCTTTATGGCCATTTACTTTTTCCAGTGTGTCTAAAGTGAGCACTACTTGGAAGAAGATTCTAGAAGATGATAAAGGAGCATTCCAGTTGTATAATAAAGCCATGCAGAAAGTTACTGTAAGTCTTTACTGTTGATGCTTTCATTTTAAAATACACTGCTGGCGCTCTTTCAGAAATAGATAGAAATGGGAAAGAAAAAAAAAGAAAAAAAATGCTTTACAGAATGTAAGCATTTCAGCTTACACTAGAAATTACTGAGAAAACAAACTCAAAAATGTAGAGTAAGGAATCTCACCTCAGTGATTTATTTCATAGGTTTTCTCGCCTAGAATAGACTAAAGAAACAAAAGGGAAATTACTTAGTTTTTACATAAGGAGAGTTGACCACATAGCCAGTGTTGGCTGCCATTTGTGTACTGTGTTCTGTTACCTTTAGAAATTTGGAAAAGCTGTTTTGTACATTTTAGTTATTAATAAATAGGAGCAATGGATTTTTTTCTGGTAACCAAAAAAGAAAAAAATTAAACGTCAACATATTGACGATTCTTAATGTAGGAGGAAAATGCATTTACTCTTCTAAAATAATCAGTTTACCTTGGAAGTATTTCTGAGAATCAAGATCAGTACATGAGTAAAAGTTCAGGCCTTAGAGTTGGACGGACTTGCCTGTAAATTTTAGTGTTTTGGGTGTTGCTATTTACTGGTATATAATTTTAGTGAATTATTGATTAGATTCTCCAAGTTCAGTTTTTTTGGTTTTTTTTGAGACAGAGCCTCAAGCTGTCTCCCTGGATAGAGTGCAGTGGCATCACAGCTCACAGCAATCTCCAATTCCCGGGCTCAAGCGAGTCTCCTGCCTCTGCCGCCCAAGCTGCTGGGACCACAGGCGCCCACCACAACGCCCGGCCATTTTTTGGTTGCAGCCAATCATTGTTGATTGGCGGGCTCGGGCTGGATTCGAACCCGCCAGCTCAGGTATACGTGGCTGGCGCCTTAGCTGGTTGAGCCACAGGCGCCGAGCCCAAGTTCAGTTTTTTCGTCCAATAGGCTGGTTTTAAATCAGAAACATTCAAATGTGACTATTGCCATCTGCTGGTGGTGGAAAGAATAACCTTTGTTCTGACAATAATATTTTGATTTAACATTGATTAGCTTTAAATCATGTATTATTAAGTGCTTTATGTTACTTAATCACATGTAAAGTGATTTGAAATAATTTCTTTCAAAGTTCGGCTTTATATGTGTGAATAGTTAGGTGTAACTGTTAAAGCATGTGTGGGTAAATTGTGCATAAGGATAAATCTTTTATGTTCTTATTCTCTACTTACATGTATAAACATTAAAACTGATTGTTGAGAATAAAGGAAAAAAAGTAATTTTTAAGTTTTATTAAAACTTTTTTCTAATTAGGAAGGCAACATAAACTTTTCGGCACATGCTTCAACCAGAGATTATGTTATGCTCAGAATCCCACTGGCTTCTGTTCAAGAAGCAACAGCTCAGACTCCTTTCCCAAAAGATGTTCAAACCAAGTTATCCAGTCAAGGTGATCCGGAGGGTTCTACTTACAGTCGACACAGTGAATTCTCTAAGGTAATTTTCTGTTTAATCAATGAATTAGAAACATAAGTTATTTATTTTTAAAAGGTTTTAAAATGAAAAATGGGGGGGGGAACCTTTCAAGGTCAATATATAAATGGCTCTTGATCAGTGGTTCTCAACCTTCCTAATGCCATGACCCTTTAATACAGTTCCTGTAGGTTGCGACCCACAGGTTGAGAACCGCTGCTCTAGATAATTCCTAACAAATTAGAATACCTGATACTGATTCAGGTCATTTAAATTTTAGTTTAATTTGAATTACAGTAGAACCTCTTTAAGTTGACCACCAAAGGGATTGTAACAAAATGGTCTACATGTGGAGGTGGTCAACATAAGAACTAGCCTACTTTGCATACGTACATGTGGTGCTTGTTCAGTGTGTGAGAACTTGGTCGACTTGAGGTCAACTATAGATATTCTACTGTATTAGGGGAGTATTAGTGGGAATTGTTTTCTTTTATGCCTTCATTTTGTTCTCTAAAATATGGGAAATCAAAACACTATTTCAAATTAGGCAAGTACACAGAGATGTCTTTCTACATATAGTAAGATTCTGCTTGACATTATTTATGGACGTTCAGTGACGTTGAGTTCTAATTTATGGAATTTCCTCCTCTAAGGAAAGAATGAAAAACTTTCTTGATTTAAATATTTCTTACAAAGCTACTCAATACTATGTTTTGCAGTTGCTTACCTTTACTAACTTTCTGAAATCAGCTTGGCGCCCCTAGCACAGTGGTTATGGTGCTAGCCACATACACCAAGGCTGCCAGGTTTGAACCCAGCCCAGGCCAGCTAAAACAACGATGACAACTGCATCAAAAAATAGCTGGGTGTTGTGGTGGGTGCCTGTAGTCCCAGCTACTTGGGAGACTGAGGCAAGAGAATTGCTTGAGCCCAAGAGTTCGGGGTTGCTGTGAGCTGTGACATTACGGCATTCTAGAGAGAGCAACATAGTGAGACTCCATCTCAAAAAATAATAATAATAACTTTCTGAAATCAAAGTCCTCCTACTATACCTTCAAATCAAAGTTCTATTCACATGTAGATAATTTTATAAGCTTAATTTAGAAAACCATAATTATATGTAACTAGTAAGATTTTTTTTTTTTTAATGATCACTGTCATATGTTGGTAAATAGAAATTCTATATGGTAAACTTTATTTTCTGTCTTAAATGTTTATGATGTAGTGACAAACATGACATGTAAATGTTTTAAAAAATGTTTATTGAGCATCTACTACCAGGTACTGCATCGATAGGAAATGTCATAGTTCTACAATATAAATAGAAGACAGCAACATAAAAATAATGCCACCTAGTGGGATAAGATGCTTTCATAAAAGGTGGAACTGGAGATGAGAGAGCATCTCCTTAATGACACTAGGAAGACTTTACAGGAAAAGTGATATTTAAGTTGAGCACTGGCGTGTATGTGAATAGCAGTCACAGAGTGAAGAGAGCATATGTAAAAGTAGCAACAAGAAATAGCCATGACTAGTGGACAGGTGGTGCTGTCACCCATCGAGCAGTGAACTCCTTCAAGGCAGCAGGTGTCTTAACATGTGACAGTAGTGCTTCATACATGTGTTAGGAAAAGTACAGACACTCGTTTTACTAATTAATTATGTGGTCCTTACTAAAATTCTTTTTTCCGTGTTTTTTTCTTTTTAGGTTGCCAAGACCTTGAAAAAGAACGAAAGCCTCAAAGCCTGTATTCGTTGTAATTCACCTGCAAAATATGATGGCTACTTAGAGCGAGCAACCTGCAAACGGGAAGGCTGTGGATTTGATTATTGTACAAGGTGTCTGTGTGATTATCATTCCACCAAAGACTGTTCGAATGGCAAGCTCCTAAAAGCCAGTTGTAAAACAGGTCCCCTGCCTGGTACTAAAAAAAGCAAAAAGAATTTACGAAGATTGTGACCTCTTATTAAATCAATTGTTAGTGATCATGAATATTAGTTAGAAAAATTAGGTTTTAACTTAAAATAATAAAAATATATTGTGATTTTCAATTTTACATTGAAATTTTTTTCTCGGTGGGTAAAGAGGATACACCACCTCTTAAAATACAATTTAATGTGAAAAAGTTTAAGATTCTCAGTGCAAATCAGAAAATTTAAATATTTTAAGATAAAAGGAAAAGTAATCTGGCATTTCTGATACAAAAGTAAAATGATTCAATTTTATGGTAAAAGAAGGCTGTGTAATTTTACCTTTGACAATCTTAAATATAAGGTGTACCATCTATTGGCAATTAAGACATTTTATTAATCTTATCAAATTAATACTAACTGAAATATCAATTTCTAGGTCCTATTAATTTAAATGTCTTGTCTCTTTTCTTAACCTTTTTCAATGTACATATCTCCCAAGAAAGTATCCTTTGTAAAATGTGCTTGCTTTCTTTATTTCTGATATCTGTGTTTTAATATTTTTGTATACATATAAATATTTTTGTATTTTTATGTCTTTTGTATATACTTATAAAAATACATTTTGTTCGTTATCAATAAAATTGTGAGCTTAATAAATAATGTATGCCTTTTTGTTTTTATTTAACATCTTAATACTAGAAACAACTTAGTTAGGAAGTTGAACCCTTATTTGGGTGAAGGCATTAAAAGTATCTATGTGTGAACTCTTAAGTGGAAGCTTGTGATACTCACAGGCTCCATACTCATCCTATCTTGGCGGCTTCTGCCAGTAACAAGAGCCCAAGACAAAGTCATTTTTATTCATTCCTTAATTCCAAAGTTAAATGATTTAGTTTAATTTGTAAATATGGAAAAATCATAAGGTAGAATTCAGGTAACAGGCACTCTACAGATTTAAGGGTAGGCCTCACAGTATCCTATCACTAGGGCCTCAAAGTAACTTAAGGCTTTTGCCCTTTATCTCAGAAACCTAAGATAGAGGATTTACTGTTTAAACCTCAACAAATTAGGTATGCGCAAATGTGGGTATATGTTTTCTAAAGGAGTAAAACCTTCAATAAGATTAACCAAATTATTTTTACAAGCTGCTTTATGAAAGTAAAACAATCAATTACATAATAATTTGATGAGTTTTGACATACATGAAGCTATCACCACAATTAAGGCAATGAGCATAACTGTCATCCCCAAGTATTTTCCTGCTCTTGTAAACTCTCAATCAATTCCCAGGCAATCACTGATAGGTTCTTTGTCACTTGGTTTTTATGTAATTTACAATGAACAGAAATGTATTATCTCAGTTTGGTAGGCTGAGAAGTCTTATGACTGAGGGCCTGGCATTACACAAGGGCCTTCTTGGTGTTTCATCCTGTGACAAAAGGGCAAGAGAAAGTGAATTTGTAACCAAGTCTTTTCATAATCAGCATTAATCCACTAGGGCGGGTGGAGCCAACATCACCTGGACGCCTCCCATTAGGCCAGCGGTACTGAACCTGTGGGTCTCGACCCCTTTGGGGTCACCTAAATACATCCTGCATATCAGATATTTACATTATGATTCATAACAGTAGCAAAATCAGGTATGAAGTAGCAACGAAAATAATTTTATAGTTGGAGGTCAGCACAACATGAGGCTTGCAGTGTTAGGAAGATTGAGAACCTCTGCATTAAGCCCTACCTGTCAGCACTTGCATCTGAGGTTAAATTTCCATACATATTTTTGGGGGGACACAGTTAAACCATGGCAATATAGATCAAGTAAAGCTGATTCCTGAGATGCACAGATGGTTCAACAAATGCAAATCTAAATGTGATACCACATTAACAGAATAGACAAAATTACATGGTCATCTCAATAGATGCAGAATAAACATTTCAACAAAATTTAACTTTCATAAAAAATTAGGTATGCTCAAAATAATCAAGGACCATATATTATGAATCCACTAACAAACCCAGTATTATACTTAATGGGACAAAAAAATGAAGGTTTTTTTTTTTTTTGGCTGGGGGCAGGGTTTGAACCCACCACCTGTGGTATATGGGGCCAGTGCCTTACTCTTGAGCCATATGCACCACCCTGAAGACCTTTGTTCTAAGACAAGGATGCTCACCTTCACCATTTTTATTTAATATAATACTGAAAGTCCTGACCAGAAGAATTAGGCAAGAGGAAAAAATAAAGGGTATCCAAATTGGAAAATGTAGTTAATAGATGACATGATTTTATACTTAGAAAAACCTAAAGATTTCATTTAAAAAAATTGATAGAACTGATAAACAAATGCACTAAAGTTGCAGGATGTCAAGTCAACATACAGAAACCAGTAGCATTATGTATGCCCACAGTGAACAATCTGAAAAAAAGGTCAAGAAAGCAATCTAGGCTCGGCACCCGTAGCTCAGTGGTTAGGGTGCCAGCCACATACACCGGGGCTGGCGACTTCAAACCCAGCCCCAGCCTGCTAAACAACAATGACAACTACAAAAAAAAAAAAAAAAATCTGGGTTTTGTGACAGGTGCCTGTAGTCACAGCTACTTGGGAGGGTGAAAGAGAATTACTTAAGGCCAAGAGTTTGAGGTTACTGTGAGCTGTGATGTCACCGCACTCTACTGAGGGCAACATAGTGAAACTCTGTCTCAAAAAAAAAAAAAAGAAAGAAAGAAAGAAATCTAATTTATAATAGCTTTAAAGAATATGAGATACATGGAAATCAATTTAACCAAAGAAGCAAAAGTTGTGTGTGTGTGTGTGTGTGTATGAAAAACTATAAAACACTGATAAAAGAAATTGAAGAGTACACACACACACATACGGAAGAATATTTCATGCTTATGGTTTGGAAGACTTAACATTGTTAAAATGACAATACTACTCAAAGCAAAGCAACTTACAGGTTCAAAGTAATTCTTGTCAAAATACCAATCACAATCTTCACAGAACTTTTTAAAAAAATCCTAAAGTTTTCATGGCATGGCAAAAGATCTTAATGGCATGAGCAATCATGAGCAAAAAGAACAGAGCTAGGAGCGTAAATACCTGACTTCAAAATTCACTACAAAGCTAAGTAACCACATCAGCATAACAAGGTTTGGCATAGTAATAGACACATGGACCAATGAACAGAACAGAGAACTCAGATATCAATCCATGTGTTTACAGCCAACTCATCTTCAACACGGGCACCAAGAACATACAATGAAGAAAGGCCAGTCTCTTTAATAAATGGGGCTGGAAAAACTGGTTAATTACATGCAGAAGAATGAAACTAGAACCTTATATCTCACTATACCCAAACATCAAATCAGAATGGATTAAACACTTGACTCTAAGATCTGAAACCAAGAAATTACTAGAAGAAAATATTGGTGAAACTTCTGGGTCCCTGACATTGGTCTGAGCAAAGATGTTTTGTGTAAGACTACAAAAGCACAGGCAACCAAAGCAAAAACAGACAAATGGAATTAAAGCAAGCTAATAAAGCTTCTGCACAACAGAGGAAACAATCAACAAAGTCAAGAGACAACTCACAGAATGGCAGATGATGTTTGCAAACAACCCATTTAACACTGGATTAATAACTAGACTATACAGGGTGTATAGTCCTGTATAAGGAACTTGACCAACTTGAACAAGAATAAAACAAATAATCCAATTAAAAATTTGGGCAAAAGATCTGTATGGACACTTCCCAGAAGAAGACAAATAAATGGCCAACAGATGTATGAAAAATGTCCAAGATCACCAATCATCAGAGAAATGCAAGTCAAAACTACAGTGAGATCTCAATTCTCCTCAGTTAAAGTGGCTTTTATAAAAGAGCCAATAATGGATGTTGTTGGGAATGTGGAGAAAGGGAACCCCTCCTACACTGTTGGAAAAGTTAGCCTAACCGCTGTGCAGAACAAAGTGGAGAATTCTTAAAAACTGAAACAGAACTTCTACAAGATCCAACAATTTCACTACTGGGTATATATCCAAAAGAAAGGAAACCAATATATCAAAAATACCTCTGTAGGATGGCGCCTGTGGCTCAAAGGAGTAGGGCTCCGGCCCCATATACCAGAGGTAGCAGGTTCAAACCTGGCCTCAGCCAAAAACTACCAAAAAAAGAAAAAAAAAATTACCTCTGTAGGCCAGGCATGGTGGCTCACTCCTGAAATCCTAGCACTCTGATAGGCTGAGGTGGATGGATCACTTGAGCTCAGTAGTTCAATAGTAGCCCAAGGAAGAGTGAGACCCCCATCCCTACTATAAATAGAAAAAAATTAGCCGGCTGGGCCTCATGGCAGGCCCCTGTAGTCCCTCCCCACTTGGGAGGCTGAGGCAGGAGGATGGGTTTGTTTGCTTTTTGTTTTTTTTTTTTTGAGACAGAGCCTCAAGCTGTCACCCTGAATAGAGTGTTGTGACATCACAGCTCACAGCACCCTCCAATTCCTGGGCTCAAGCGAGGCTCTTATTTCCACCTCCCAAGTAGCTGGGACTGCAGGCACCCGCCACAACACCCGGCCATTTTTTGGTTGCAGCCCTCATTGTTGTTTGGCAGGCCCGGGCTGGATTCAACCCCGCCAGCTCAGGTGTATGTGGCTGGTGCCTTAGCCCGCTGAGCCACAGGCGCTGAGCCCAGAGGATGGGTTTGAACCTGCCACCCTCGTTATATGGGGCCCAGGAGTTTGAGGTTGCTATGAGCTACGATGACACCAGGACTCTCTAGCCTGGGGGCAAGAATGAAACTGTTTCAACAAGAAAAAAAAAGGGGGGGAATCCAACGTGGAGAGAAACAGTCTTCCTGCCAAATGCTAAATCTGCATTTGAGTATCTTTGAAAGCAGATTCTTTAACCTTTAGGCAGCTTTAGTCAAGCCTTTAGGCAACTTTACTCCTCACGGATATCTTGAGCACAAGGTGAGCTAACTAGCTAAACTGGTTCAAAATTTCTGACATCCAAACAGTTGTTAGATGATAAATGTTTGCTGTTAGAATCCTCTATGTCTGGGGGTAATTTCATATGTAGAGACAAGTAACTAGTGCACAGTGCTTCCACCCTTCTAGGAGAGCTGGGCAAGAGAAAGTTGAGTCAAAGTCTTTTGTCAGATTCTTTAATTGGATGTACTAATTAATTTTGAGAGAATCAGGTGTTCCCAAAGACTCTGAAACATGGGCAGCGCCAGTGGCTCATCGAGTAGGGTGCCGGCCCCATATACCAAAGGTGGTGGGTTCAAACCCAGCCTTGGCCGAATTGCAAAACAGAAAAATAGCTGGCATTGTGGTGGGTGCCTGTAGTCCCAGCTACTTGGGAGGCTGAGGCAAGAGAATTGCCTAAGCCCAGGAGTTGGAGGTTGCTGTGAGCTGTGTGACGCCACAGCACTCTACTGAGGGCAATAAGGTGAGACTCTGTCTCTACAAAAAAAAAAAAAAAAAAAAGACTCTGAGACATGTAATTGCTTGACCTGGAATTGACACTGGTTTAGGTACAGGGTCAATTCCCTGATAACAGGGAATGGCTGATGACAGCCATCATGTACTGTGTAGAGAGTGTTCCCTACAAAAAGAGCTCATGCTGCCAGGCCAAAATGAGTTTGGGACTGGTCTGATCACAATAATGGACTATTTTAAAGCCTGCTACATAAGGGAGAATGGATTACCTATAGAAGTTAGTATTTTCATGGTTACTGTGACACATACGGTATTTTTTTAAGTACTCATTTTTTCACACAGAAAAGTTACAGTACTAGCTTCAAGCTTACTGAAACTTTCTTTGTATTGCAGCACCCAGGAAACCCTGTTTTATGAATTGAATATGAATGCAGTCTATCTTTAAAAGAATCTTTAGATAGTTCATGTTGTGGTAAGGGTCCATGACATTCAGGAGAACTCTTAAGCTGACCCTGGCCAGAAATATGGTCTGAAACTGGGAGGCCAGCTCCAAAATAACTTCTTTTACCTGGCTTTGTTGATCAAACCAGTGAACAGTCTGTATTTTCATGTAGTCGCTTCTGCCATCCTTACACAGTGTGAAGTTGCGTGCGGTGCCGTCACACAGCTCACAGCAACCTCCAATTCCTGGGCTTAGGTGATTATCTTGCCTCAGCCTCCCCAGTAGCTGGGACTACAGGTGCCTGCCACAATGCCCGGCTGTTTTTTTGTTGCAGTTTTGCCCGGGCTGGGGATGGGTTTGAACCTGCCACCCTCGTTATATGGGGCCGGTGCCTTACTCACTGAGCCACAGGCACCACCCCCAACTAGTTTCTGATCAAAGTGATCATTAATGGCCAATAAATCTTCACGGAGGTCTTAATTCTAATAAAGAGAGTTCAAGTTTGGCAGTCTTGTAGTGGCTCTGCTGACACTGAATGACTAGTGGAGATTATATTTTAGTGTTTCTGATAAAATCTCAATTTGTCCATATGTATTAGTCTTTTGTAGGTGTTCTCAGTTTCAGACTCACATTTCACTAAATTAGATATCAAATTAACACATTTGGCACTGAAGCCTACTTCCATTTGCCAAGGTTCATGCTGGCACCTGGAGATTAGACATCCATTACCTCTGTTCAGTAAGTTTGTCATGCCCAGCGCATACAACTTAAGAACCAGCCATAAAGATCGCATATAACGGAAAAAAAATCATGATCCCTCTACTAACTTCTTAAACTCATAATTTTACGCTGATTGCTTGACATTTTTCCTCTTCTCCCAAATTCTGCTTCAACAATGTAAATGCAACGCCACAAGGTGGTGCTCTTACAACATACTTTTGAGTTTGTTTATTCATGTAAAGTTTAATATATAAAATGGATGAAACAATATCACTGCTTTTCAATTTATGCTTTCAGATTACAAAATTAAGTTCATACAGAGTGTTAACCTAGGATAGGAAAATTTAAATAATGTATGAAGGACACAGTCTTGCTTTTCTTCAACATTTTTATCCATACTTTACCTTCAAAGTCTGGATCGTCACTGTGCTACACAGTAGCAACGTGTGACTACCAAAAACTTGAAATGTGGTTCATTCCAACCCTAACTGTGACGACTCGCTTAAGCCCAGGAATTGGAGGTTGCTGTGAGCTGAGATGTCACGGCACTCTCTCCAGGGTGACAGCTTGAGGGTCTGTCTCAAAAAAAAAAAAAATAAATAAAATAAAATAAATGTAAAACAAACACCAGATACTGAAGATTTAATATGAAGAAAGGCAAAATCCCATCAATATTTCATATGTGTTGAAATAATATGTTGGATATATTTAGTTAATTAACATAAAGATTAAAGTTTCCCTGATTATTTAAGTGTGGCAACTGGAAAATTTAAAGTTATATATATGACTAATTTTTCTGTTGTGTTTTGTTTTTGAGACTCACTCAGCTACCCTGGGTAGAGTGCTATGGAGTCATAGCTCACGGCAACCTCAAACTCCTTGGGCTCAAGCAATCTTCTTGCCTCAGCCTCCTGAATAGCTGGGAGGATAGAGACCTATCCCCACACCCGGCTAGTTTTTCTATTTTTAGTAGAGACAGGTATAGCTCTTGTTCAGGTTGACCTGGAACCCCTGAGCTCAAGCAATCCACCTGCCTTAGCCTCCCAAAGTGCTAGGATTACAGAAATGACCCACTGTGCCCAGATTAAGTTTACGTTTCTATAGGAGAGTGGTGGTCTAAGATCACACAACCACTAAGTAACAGATGAATCTTTTCTGGCACCATAACCTAAATATGTCACAGTACATAACCTAATACCTAGACTTCCCATACTTTAAAAAAATAAGTCAATTCTAGATAGGGAGATGAGAGGATATTTCCTAGGAAAATGAAGAAATAAATTTCATCTAAATAAACTGTAACACTTTACTTTAGAACTCTCACAACTCATATTTTTGTAGTAACTCACTTGTCATTGACCTCTGTCACCATCTTCATTCTCAAACTAATTTAACTGCTGTTACCAAAGCAGGTCAAGTCCTTGTGTTCCTATTACCCATGAAGTACTTAATTAATATATCTGGAATGAATGAATGGATGAGAAAACAACTAGATAGAGACAGGCTGACTTCTCTGAGAATCCAATGCCATTAAACTTGGGGTAAGCCTCCGTATCAGCAGTACAATCTAATAGAATCTTTTTTTTTTTTTTTACTATTAGAAAAGTTTAACAAAAAGTTGAATATGAAAATGTACAAGACCCGATTTTGACATCACAGTAAAACAAGTTCTTTGAAGAGGGGACCTGGATTTCGCTGCTGAACAGCCACTATTTATTTATACTCGGTCCAAGGCTTCTAACATGATATTTCCTCGTATTACCACCATTGCAATGTTGTTGCGTTGCCCACAAGTTGCCATCGCCACATATTCATCTATCACAGGATTCTAAGGGATCAAATCCCCGCAGTAGTCCTTGGACATATTGCCACCACTTAATTTTAATGGTAACTTCTTTTCCATACTTTTTTTTTTTTTTTTTAGCTCGGGAGGGTGAGCTTTGCTCATGGCAAGTATTCCACCAGATCAAGGATGATCAGAAATGCAATTCATGGGCTCTGCGCCTGTAGCTCAAGCGGCTAAGGCACCAGCCACATACACTGGAGCTGGCGGGTTCGAATCCAGCCCGGGACCGCCAAACAACAATGACGGCTGCAAACAAAAACCAGCCGGGCGTTGTGGCGGGCACCTGTGGTCCCAACTACTTAGGAGGCGCAGGTAGGAGAATTGCTGAAGCCCAAGACTCAAGAGTTCCAGGTGGCTGCGAGGGCGACGCCACGGCCCTCTACCCATGGCACATAGTGAGACTCAGTCTTTAAAAAAAAAAAAAAACCAACGTCATCACGGCCTCCTGCACGCTCCCTGAAACCTGACGTCCTGCGTCTGACGCCACGTATCCCATCAGCCAATAGGCTTTGGGTCCTTTTCATCTCGCGATACTCAGGGGTCTCCTGGTACAATCCTTTAAAAAGTTTTCTTCATTTCCTTTACTCAGGAGTAAGCTTTCCCCTTCTTGGTGACCTTTGAAGTCCACAGAGAGAATTCATAAGGTTAGTCGTGCAAACCAATGACCACGCGAATGGCTTTTTTGTTTTGCTTTCTCAGGCTTCTTTCTTGGGTCCAAAATCCCTTCACGTGTTGGAGCTAGGAGGGAATGAGCTGCGCTTAGTTAGGCATTTTCAGAAGGCTTGGACTTGACGCTCCTGCGAGGATTATAGAATAGACTAAGTGGGATGAAAGTGGAAAGGAAGGAAACTACTCACTTCTTCTTTCTTTTAAGCACTTATAGGTAAATATCCACTGTATTTTGTTAATGTAATTCTGTGTTGTCAATATTCAAATGATGACTGCCTATAAACAGAAAAGTCTACATAGTCATATGATTGATATCCTGAACTTGTTACTATGTATTTGTCCAAAGTACTGTGGGGTAACAAGTGTCCTAAAATGGAAATGGAAAGAGTTATTCTTTGCTATCAGATAGCCCTTTCTCTCTTTTTTTTTTTTTTGAGACAAAGCCTCAAGCTGTCGCCCTGGGT
The DNA here is from genome assembly GCA_963573935.1 of Arctocebus calabarensis. Taxonomy (NCBI): domain Eukaryota; kingdom Metazoa; phylum Chordata; class Mammalia; order Primates; family Lorisidae; genus Arctocebus; species Arctocebus calabarensis. The sequence continues at coordinate 12,462 of CAUYON010101006.1, read as the reverse complement.
AGAGTGCTGTGGCATCACAGCTCACAGCAACCTCCAACTCTTGGGCTCAAGCGAGTCTCCTGCCTCAGCCTCCCAAGTAGCTGGAACTACAGGTGCCCACCACAACGCCCGGCTATTTTGTTGTTGTAGTTGTCGTTGTGCAGCTGGCCTAGGCCGGATTTGAAGCCGCCTTTAACCTGGGGCGAGTTTTCAACATCTATGAGTTTTAGTTCTCATATTTGTAAAGAGACAGTAACACTGCATATTTGATATTAACACGGTAATTAAATAGAAACTATCTGGGATATAAATAAATGGAGCTGTTATAGTTTTTTTATTATGGCCAAAATGTTAATGCTTACACATATCTGGATATTTATGATTGTCAAAAGAATGAAGTCCCTTGCCAAATAATTCTATAATTTTGATAGGACAAGAATAATCTCATACTAAATTTTTCCATCACTTTTATTATATACTCCTAAGAATTGAAAAGCTTTTTTGTCCTTAGTAGATGAGCAGTTAGTAACTTTCTTACTAAAAAGTAATTTTGTTAAAGAATAAACTGAACTGACCTTCAAATGACTTCAAACTTCAGACTTAAAGGTTTACAGTTATTCACTTGTCCATTCATTAAAAAAACACCTTTTGAGTACCTTCTATGTACTGTTATGTACCGTGAGGCATGCTATGTAATGTCTAGCATAGAATCTCTCTTAACCAGGTTTCCTTGGGAGAACTGAGCTTGAATAATGTAAGGTACCTATTACATACATAATAAATTTCCTCTTAGGGTGGGGGCATGGTGCCTCACACCTGTAATCTTAACACTCTAAGAAGAAGGGTGGATAGCTTGAACTCATGAGTTTGAGACCAGCCTGAGCAAAAGCAAGACCACATGTTTACTAAAATAGAAAAACTGAGGTGACTGTTTGTCATAATTCCAGGGCATACAGGGACTGGCAGCAGAGGCACTGCAAGGGTCTCCTGGCCTCCAGGAAATGAGGAGCTTGTCACCGCTAGAGCTGAATTAAAGGGAACAGGGCAGAGGAACAACACTTCCCATCCTTCCTCAGCTGCCCAAGCTCAGGAGAAATATCAGACAGCTATGGTGACTTCGTATAAAATGGGTTGGAATTGTCGAGTAGGGCTCTTCACCTTTCCATAGGTTTCAATTACTTGAGTGTAAAGTCTGATAAATAAAGAAATAACATTCCACACAGGCTTCGCTTGTGAGTGAGGGATAAGGAGTGCAGAACTGGTCCTTAAGGACTTAGGAGGGCCGCATCCCAGGAACTCCTTAGTCCTGAAAATTCTAGTAGCACAATGAAAACAATGCCGCATTACCTGTTAGGAACTATTCCTGAAAATACAGCCTACAGTATATGCATGGGAGGGCTTTTTGGCATGCTGATTAATACCTTTTACTTATAATTATTTCTAATAAGACATGTAATCTGGTGTTTATCCCTTCAGAGTTCACCTCTAGTTTCCTTCACACAGATGTCACTCAGAGGCTTTGCTGTGTGTAGTCAGGAAACAAGGGCTCTACGCCCCATTGATTGCTTATTCTTACTTGATATTCTTATGTCTTGTTTCTGAAAGATTTTCATGTCATTTTCGGAGCTTGCAAACTCTTTAAGCATTCAGGATGTTAGTAAACTTGCTGTTTTCTCTTCCTGCTGTGCTCAAATGTTTCTTTGCTTCTACTTACTTGGTTTTCCACCAGAGGGGGCAATAAGCCTAGCCAATACACAGTTTGCAGCTGTTTTCACTAGCTTCACTTCAATGCATGAAGTGTACACCCTGGACTAGTTTAAAATGGTTCTAATTTCATTACTCCAAGGTATTGTGGTGAAGAGCAGGTCTCTGATGCCAAACTATCTGAGCTTGGGTCTCAGCTTTGCTATTTGCAGCTCTGTGACCTTTTGGGATTCCTTAATTTCCTCTCAGAACAACCATGTTCTCAGTCTTGTAAAATGAGAACCACCTTATTTTTGGGTTTCAGTGAGGAATGAATGAGTTTTGGACACATACATAAAGCACTTGGAACTAAGTCTGGCAGATAATAAGGCACTATGTAAGTAGGAATGTCTCTCAAAATTTAAGAAAATGGTGGTTCCGCTTACTTAGGAGTTATTTGGAAGGCATCAAAGTATGCAAAACTGCTAAATAAAGCTGATTAGTATCATTCTTGAGGGTCAGCTGTGTGCAAGGGCTTAATTGAATGCATTTTTTTCTACCCAGCAGTCACACCAAGGAAGAAGTCCATGTCCATTTGTTCATTAGTCCATCGCGAGTGCTAGAACAGTGTCTGCCACTAATTAATATGGTTTAAATGCATAGAAGATAATTTTTATTAACATGTGTTTGCAGGTAAGACAGTGGAGGCTCAGTGAGTTGATAAAACTTGCCCAGGATCACACAAATGAAATGTGTTGTGCCTTAATCCAGTTCTGTCTGAGTATAAAACCAACCTCTGCACAGGATTTAAGTCACCTTGAAGGAGAATGAAAAGATTGAAGAAAGTGAACTTTTGGTTGACTCTGAGAACTAACTGTCTGGTGGAGTTTTTATACTATAGGAGGGAGAATGTAAGGGATGCCTTTTAGTAAGACTTTAGGAGGACTGTTTCACCAGGATTTAGATCAGTGGTTCTCAGCCTTCCTAATGCCACAGCCCTTTAATACAGTTCCTGTGGGTCGCGACCCACAGGTTGAGAAACGCTGATTTAGATGGTGTTTAGCAAAACAAATAATTTAAAACATTACTTAATTCCTCTCAAACAAGTCTGACAAATATTCCTGAATCATATTTTCTGTAATGCATTTGCAACCTATTTTCCATAACCAAATGCATTAGCAAAAAATATAAAGAAAAAAGAACATTAAAAACCTGCTTACATTTTAATTCATATTTTTGGAGAGCTCAGTGGCTGGCTGAGTTCATGCTCAGTATGTGTTTGTTGAATGCCTGTGTGTGAGAGGAAGGGAAAGCAAGTAACTGTGGCTGCAGTTTTCTAGTCCCTGGATATGTGGGCAGTCTGCTGGCCAGCAGCATCCACATTACTTGGGCACGTATTACATATGTGATCTCATCACAGACCTACTGAATCATAAGCAGCATCTTTTTTTTTCTTTTTTTGAGACAGAGCCTCAAGCTGTCACCCTGGATAGAGTGCTGTGGCATCACAGCTCACAGCAACCTCCAATTCCTGGGCTCAAGCGAGTTTCCTGCCTCCGCCTCCCAAGTAGCTGGGTCTACAGGCACCCGCCACAACACCAGCCATTTCTTTTTTTTGGCTCTTGGTGCATTTGAGGACTCGTTCCCTGCTGTCAAAAGAAAAGGAAAGAAAATGACACCTTTGGTGGGTCCAGGGAGTTCACCTGAGAAACACTGGGCTTCAACTTTCCATTTTATATTTTTTTCAATAAAACAGAACTCTATTCTGCTGTTTGTACTTGTTCATGAAGACAGTTGCGCACACTTAATTTTTTTCTCTGCTTGTTTATATTATCATAGGTGGTAAGTCCATAGAAACTGAACCTGTATGCATAGGCAGTGTTGTAGTGCTTGTTAAAAGATGCTACTTGGAAATGCAGTCAAACCGAACAGTTCCCTCAATAGCAATGATCATTATCGACAGAAAACATATTTGCAAAGCACAATTTCTCTTATTCCTTTATTAATATATTCCTGTTTGTTTATTTGAAAATGTTTTCAGTTTATTATGGAAATTATAGTCAAGGTCCTAATCTTATGATTTAGTATCTGTAAGAAAAGGGAGCACCAAGTATAAGGAAAGAAATACTATGATTTTTGTTTTGCCAGTTAAATATATTCCATGGAAATCTGATATCTGAGGATTAATAAGCTAGATGTTTTCAAGGGCTTTCTAGTGATGTGTTTTTCATGATGTTGAAATTGATAGAAGAATAGAATGAACATTTTCATAAACACCAAGACCATATCAAGAACCCATTAACTAAACACCTGTTTCCACTCCCATCAAATCCGGAATAGTATATTTTAAAAGCAAATCAAATTATGCACTAAATACTCACTCTGGGGAGAGTGCCCTGGAGTCATCATGGTTGACAGCAAACTCAAACTTTTGGGCTCAAGCAATCCTTTTGCCGCAGCCCCCGGGATAGCTGGGGCTACAGGTACCCATCATCACATCCAGCTATTTTTTCTATTTTTAATAGACACAGGTCTCACTGTTGCTCAGGCCAGTCTGGAACTCCTAATCTCAGGTTTTCCACCTGCCTCAGCCTCCCAGAGTGATAGGATTAAGGCATGAGCCTCCCCACCCAGCCAGGAGGAAAAAAAATTAAGGAAAAAAATGTTTCATCCTCAAGCAGGTTTGAACTCACTGATAGACTTGGGAGTGACTCTATATACAGAGTCAGCTCATGGGGAGTGACCTGTGCAGTCACATGGACCTCCTGGCGAATACCTGTTTGAGCTTATATTTGATTTCAATAGCAGTTTTATACTTGTTTTAGTTTCTTTGCTTTGAACCAGATTTTCTAACTTTTATATTTATTTGTTTTAAAATGTATTGTCATAAAGAGAGTCATACTGTGCTCTTTTAATTCTTTTGATTTTCATCTGTAGTTACTTTCCTTTTTTCAGATGCTATATATTTGAGGATTCCCTTTGTTTTTATCACTTTCACTGTGAATAAAAAATATTATCAGTCTTTTAAAAAATTCTTTAAAAAAAAGAATTTTGGCTTTTTTCTCTATCTCTTTATTTCTTCATTTTCTTCTTCTCCCCCCCCCCCCTTTTTTTTGACAGAGTCTCACATTGTTGCCCTCAGTAGGGTGCCTTGATGTCACAGCTCATAGCAACCTCCAACTCCTGGGCGTAAGCCATCTTCTTACCTCAGCCTCCTGAGTAGCTGGGACTAGAGGCACCTGCCACAATACCCAGCTATTTTTAGAGATGAGGTCTAGTTCTATGTCAGAGTGGTCTCAAACTCATGAGCTCAGCAAATCCACCCACCCAGTCTTCCAAAGTGTCTTTATTTTCTATATTATGAACTTCTACTCTTGCCCTTGTGATTTCCTTTCTTTTTTGCCTTTGCATTCTTGCAACTGTTCTAGTTCTGTTTTCTTGAGTTAACTGAATAAACAGTTTTTACTCTTTCCTTTTTAGCAATCTCAGTACATCAACTATAAACTAAAAGTTTTAATATGTATTATTTTCATTGACATTTCATTCTAAATTCTTCATTCATTCTCCCATTACTATTTATTTTTAGATCCACAACTTGCTTATAAATACTTTAAGATTTCTAAATAAATTGAATTCCAGGTCTATCTTTCTATACTATAGAAAATACAGTGGCAAGGTAGTGTCTGTGCTACTGGGATTTTCTGATCTGCTTTGGAAACTAGTGTGTGGTCTAATTTTATAAAAGTTCTGTGTTTGCTTTTAATGAAATATGCATTCTCTACTTGTTGGACATAAACTTCTAATTGTGCTTGTTGATTGTAATATTTCAACCTTATAAATGTTTACTTATTTTTGACTATACAAGTTGATAGATCCTTTACCATGGTTAGAGATATGTCTATTTCTTCTTGCCTTATTTTCCTTTTTTATTAAATTATAACTGTTTACATTAATGCATTTATGGGGTACAGTGTGCTGATTTTATATACAATTTGGAATGCTTACAGCAGACTGGTTAACCCAGCCTTCACCTCTCTTACTTATTTTCAATGTAATATTGAGGATATGTTCTAAGGAATGTGTCATTGTGATTTCATCGTTGTGTGAACATCATAGAGAATACTTACAAAAACCTGTAGCTTGCTCTATACCAAGGCTATACAGCATAGCCTATTGTCCCAAGAGTTCAAACCTGTGTAGCATTTTGCTGTACAAATATTATAGGCAATTGTAACACAATAAGTATTTGTGCATCTGAAGATAGAGAATGTACAATAAAAATACAGTATAAAAGATAAAAAATGGTGCCTCTGTATAGGGCACTTGCTGTGCATGGGGCTTGCTAGGCGGGGGTTGCTCTGGGTGAGTCAGTGAGTGAGTGGTGAGTGAACATGAAGGCCGAGGGTATATACCCCTGCAGACTTTATAAACTCTGTACATTTAGCCTATGCTAAACATATTTTAAACATTTTCTGTTTTCAAGTATTACAGCTCTTTTATAATTTGTCTAACAGGTTTTCAGGTCTGTACTGAAATATACTCCTATGCCCCAATTTTTTTTTCTTCCCCCCTCTCCTCCCCTCCCTGGCCCTTTTCCCCAATTCTTGTGCTGTAATGGGTTATAGGTTTCATATGTGAGCTATAAATTAGTTTCAGAGTAGGGCTGAGTACATTGGATACTTTTTCTTCCATTTTTGGGATACTTTGCTAAGAAGAATATTTTCTAGCTCCATCCATGTAAACATGAAAGAGGTAAAGTCCCCATCTTTCTTTAAGGTTGAGTAATATTTCCATCATTGCGTCCACTCTTTCTTCAATAATAAATTAACCTCACTGTAACATTTTGACTTTATAAACTTTTCAATGTTTTTAAACTTTTTGACTCTTTTATAATAACTCAGCTTAAAGGATACATTGTAAGATAGCACAAAAATATTTTGTTTATATATTTATGTTTTTTCAGATTTTTAGTTTTATCTATTTCTTAAAGTTTTGTGTTAAAAATTAAGATACACAAAGGAAAGAAGAAAAAGAGAGGACCACAAAGCAGCGAGAAATTAAATAACAACAGGGCAGTAGTGAGTTCTTACCTGTCAATAATATTGAATGTAAATGGACTGATCTCTCCAACCAAAAGACGTGGAGTAGCTGAATGGTGATAAACCAAGACCTGAGGTTACCGTCCTAAATCAGAATTTTCAGGTAGTTTGCCCCGCACTTAACTGAGTGAGAAAAATTTGCTCATCAGAGCAGGGATGTGACAAGAAAGCTTTTCTGTGTATAAGTCTTTGGGTAAAAAGAATAAAATAACAAATCAACTTTCCATGTTAATCAAAACCATAGGCTTGAGTACAGATGGAAGGATAGCCAAAATTTAAACTGTAGGCATGCACTACAGCACTACAACGATGGATTGCATATGCAATGGCGGTCCCATAAGATTTTAATAGAGCTGAAAAATTCCTATAGCATGGTGATAACTGTAGCTGTCACAAGGTCATGGCTACCACTAATATTTATGGTGATGCTATTAACAAACTTACTTCTCTACCAGACGCGAAAACCTATCCCATGTATAATTACATGTAGTACCTTATACTTGATGTTAAACTGTTACTGGTTGACATATTTACTCTTCTTTTATCATGACTTTAGAGTGAATTTTTTTCTATGTGTAAAAAAAGTTAACCATAAAATGGCCTCAGGCATGTTCTTTCAGAGGTATTCTAGAAAAAGTTGTCATTATCATAGGAGATGACAGATGCTTGTGTGTTATTGTCCCTGAAGACCTTCCAGAGGGACAAAGTATGAAGATGGAAGACAGTGATAGTGATGGCCCAGTATAGGCCAAGGTTAACTGTGTGTATTTGGGTCTTAGTTTTTTTAAATTTTTCATTTTTAATTATAATAAGTATATAATAGCTATATATATGTATAGGGTACATGTCATATTTTGACACAGGCCTCTGAAATCATGCCTCACAGATGTACATCTCCTTTATTTAGGACTAAGACCGACCTTTATGGGCACTGTTGGTTTTTTGGCTCTCCAATTTTGGAGCTAATACTACCATCTAAGATGAAGAAGGGAAAAAAAAGAACTAAGGCTGTATATGATGTAGAAGTGAATCACAGAAAGAAAATAATAATGGCTGTATTCCAACAACGCAGCTATATTTAGGAAAATATAACTGCCATCAAATACAGGGTATACACTCCATTATTAGTTTTATTGGTTTTTTTAAAAAATCACATTCTTAATGTATTTTAAAAATTGTGTTTTAATGGTAGCTTTTTAATAATATTATAAGAGAAACAGATGTATAAGACAGATAAAATGATATTTTAAATGTGATGTGCCATCATACAACTGGCTTCCATATGGGTAATTTTCTTTGAATATTTACACATAAGCACTATGTGTCAATTTAGGGGGAGTATTGCTTTTTTCTCATTTGGGGTTTTTTTATATCAAATTTATCTTGAACACTTTACCAGTTGTTCTTCAGTTCATTTGAAATGTATTGAGTATAATCTTTTGCTGTGTGACACTATCGATTTAGCAACTTTTACACTTTACTTGCTGGAAATGATAATGTTAAAATATTGAGGACATTATGAAAAGTGACAGATTCATTCAGACAGATTGAATAATGCAAGCGTGAATGACATCTATGTATATTACCATAATGTAACTTTAAATAATTCAGGCCTTAGTTATGAGAATTGAAAGAGAAAAAAATGATGTGAAAATCGTAGAATGCTCTTAATAGCCTGATTTTTCTCTTATGATTATAAGTAAGTCATTTCACTTATTATGCTGATGTGCTCATTAAGATAACATAATTAATTATAAAAATCAGAATTTGAAAATAATATACAGGTTGATAGACCAAATATTATTCATAGTTATTATGTAAAAGAGGGTGGGACATCTAATAATCTGCCAAAATGTATTCTTTCTCTCTTTGAGTCTACATTAATCTGTACATTTCTAATTATTTGAAGCTACCATACATTGCTATTTAAAATTTTTCATATAGTATTGTGATTATTATTATTTTTTTTTTTTTGCAGATTTTGGCCAGGGCCAAGTTTGAACCTGCCACCTCCGATATATGGAGCCGGCACCCTACTCCTTGAGCCACAGGCACCGCCCCCCCCCCAATTTTTTCATATAGTATTGTAATGAGATTAAAAGACCCAGTCCATAAAAACCTTTTTATAAGCATTAGAGCAGCATTTGTCAACCTGAACTGTATTAAAGGGCTCTGGCATTAGGAAGGTTGAGAACCACTGTATTAGAGAGTATTGGCGTTCTTACCACAAGGGGACACAAGGGACTTTTAGGAGGTGTTGACGATGTGTATGACCTTGATTGTGGTGATTGTGATGATGATATCACAAGTATTTGCATAGGACTAAAATCATTATATTGTACACATTAAATACATGTAATTTTTTGTCTATTAATTATACCCCAAAGAAGCTGTTGAGAGAGAAAGGGGGAGGAGAGAAAGAACAAGAGAGCTGTGCATACAAGTTTTTCAGGCAGGCAGCTTATGTTCAAAGGCTTAAAAGGAAGAGGGTGTATGGCTGTAAGAGGAATTCAAAGAATGATGGGAAGTAAGACTGGGCCCTGCTCTCCAGTTTTCAGTTCCTGGCTGCTCTAGTAAGTCAGGTATGAAATCATTCAAATACCAATGGTGACCTTTAGCAGGATAAACTCTCCTAGAAAGGGACATGGTCAGAGAAGTTGATTGGATAGACTGCAGTGACTGTATTATGTGGAGAGGATGACATCTTTTATTGTGAAAAAAGACAGTGAAAAGAAGCCAAAGGAATAGATTTTAAAAAACTTTTTTGTCCTTGAAGAAAAGATGCTAAGGGCTTATTAGATCATACTTTTCCTTTCTTTTTCTTTTCTTTTCTTTTTTTTTTTTTTTTTTTGCTTGGCAAGTTAACATAGACTTCAGGAAAACAGCTGTAAGTTGCAAATAGCCAGCAACTGTATGTTAAATTTAAAGCTTTTCTGACATCTAATGTACTTACTATAACAGCAAAGAAAACTTTGGATTAATCAGGCACTATTAACAATTGGTGATTACATATTTCTTTAGCAAATATTTATATTTGTATCTAGCACTGTGTTGAGCACTGGATAGACCATGAACAAAGTAGATATGTCTCTGCTTATGGGACTGATAATCTATACATTCTGATGTTTATAACTTTTTTAAAGTTTGAATTCAGCCATGTGAGCTTTGATAATTGTAATGGTCTGCCCAACTTTCCACTCTTTAAAGTACTAAAAGGTCTGGTCATTGAGCCCATTTAACCCCCAATTCCATGTCTGAATCTTTCCCTTCTCAGCTCAGGCTGGCCACACATTGTGAGAGTGATCGTGGGGTGGGCATTAGGGACCTCACTTAGCAATTCTCTGGCTTAGTTGTGTCTAGTGGATCTTGCTCTTCCTTTGGTGCTGTGAGTACTGACGACTGGGTTTTCTGGTTTGTACTTGAGTATTTCAATCATGAACCTGACCTAGCCTTCTCAACCTTTCCATTTACCTGTGTGGTGTAAGACACACTACATTTTATCATTTGTGTGAGTTTGTAAGTATTTATATATTGGTTTCATAGTAGTATTGAGTACATATTCTTTTCTTCCCCCCATTCTTGAAATAGTTTCCTAAGAAGAATGTGTTGCAACTCCAGCCAGGTAAACATAAAACATGTAAAGTTTCTGTCTTTTTTATGCTGAATAGTATTCCATACACATACACCACAATTTGTTAATCCATTCATGGGCTGATAGGCATTTGGGTTGCTTCTGTGACTTGGCAACTATGAATTGGGCTGCAGTAAATATTTTGGTGGAAATGTCTTTGTGGTAAAATGATTTTTGTCCTTCTGGGTATATATCTAGTAATGGAATTCCAGGATCAACTGGAATGTTAACTTTTAATTCCTTGAGGATTCTCCATACTTCTTTCCATAAAGGTTGTATTAGCTTGCAATCTCACCAGCAGTGTAAAAGTGTTCCCTTCTCTCCACATCCACAAATATAGTCTACCAAGGGAGAGAGAGAGGAAGGAGAAGAGGGTGATTGGTGGGAGGAGGGAGGGCATTTGGTGGGATCTCGCCTGATGTGCACAATGCCAGGGTACATTTCAAAACAACTAAGAGTAAATTAAAAATGTTTTACTGCAAAAAATAAGTGAGGTGATGGTTATGTTAATCAGTTTGATTTAAGCATTTCACATTGTGTATCACGTCATCACATTGTATCCTGTAAATGTATACAGTTATGATTTTAATTAAAAATTGAATAACAATTTTTTTTTATACACAGACTGTGGATGAATTCCATGGCAGTTCATCCGTAGTCTATCTTACACCACACAGGTAGACACTGTGGATGATGATGATAGTTTTGATGATGGTGTTGGCTATGATAGCAACTATAATACAAATTAGTATTTTTCAAATGTGTTTATTTTTGCTCAGTCATTGTCTCATATCACATAAGATTTAACAGGCCTTTCACTCTTGAACATAAGTTTTAAATTTGGATCTGCCTTCTATCTTGGCTTATGGTTGTCCACTCTAGAGTAATATTATTGACTAATGTGAAACGGTAACCTTAACTTTATTTTGGCTGGCGAAAATTTTTCTTCATTTTGGCTTAGTTTCAAACACTTAAAAATTTAAACATTTAAAACATTTTATTTAGTGGAACTTGAAACCATTATTTTTATAATTTCACAGTTGCTAAGCTTTTAAAATATTAAACCATCAAATGCTTTTGATTGTCTTGTCAAAGATTAAATAATGGTAAGTAGCTGGGTTCATCTCTTGGTTCTCTATTCTGTTCCATACATCTACCTCTCTGTTTTTGTGCCAGTACTATGCTGTTTTGATCACTGTTGATTTACATAGTATAGTCTGAGTTCTGGTAATGTGATTCTTCCTGCTTTGGTTTTATTTCTGAGTAATGTCTTGGCTATTAGAGGGTTTTTTTCTGAAAAAAATATTAAAATATTTATATTTTTTCCCATATAAAATGAAGTATTATTTATTTATTGGTTCCTCTAGAGGAGAGTTTTTCTTTTCTTTTCTTTTTTTTTCATTAAATCATAGCTGTGCATTTTAATGCAATCATGGAGTACAATGATGGTTTCATATACACTCTGAAATATTTTTATCAAGCTGCTTGATAGAAATGGAAGGATGGTTTCATATACACTCTGAAATATTTTTATCAAGCTGCTTAACATAGCCTTCACGACATTTTCATAGTTATTGTGTTAAGACCTTTATATTCTGCATTTAGTAAGTTTCACCTGGACCACTATGAAGTATTGTTTTTTTGAGATCTTTAAAGTATGACAGCGGAGGTTTAATAGGAAAGCAACATCAAAAATACATTACTGGGGCCTGATCAAACTAAAATCTTCTGCACAGCCAAGAACACAGTAAGTAAAGCAAGCAGACAGCCTTTATAATGGGAGAAGATATTTGCAGGTTGTGTCTCCCATAAAGGTTTAATAACCAGAATCCACAGAGAACTCAAACATATTAGCCAGGAAAAAACAAGTGATCCCATCTCTAAGTGGGCAAGGGACTTGAAGAGAAACTTCTCTGAAGAAGACAGGAGCACGGCCTACAGACACATGAAAAAATGCTCATCATCCTTAATCATCAGAGAAATGCAAATCAAAACTACTTTGAGATATCATCTAACTCCAGTAAGATTAGCCCACATCACAAAATCCCCCAAACAGAGATGTTGGTGTGG
>CAUYON010101005.1:0-19699 GCA_963573935.1 Arctocebus calabarensis | reverse complement strand
ACAGGCGCCCGCCACAACGCCCAGCCATTTTTTGGTTGCAGCCTTCATTGTTGTTTGGCGGGCCCTGGGGCTGGATTCGAACCCGCCAGCTCAGGTGTACGTGGCTGGCGCCTTAGCCCGTTGAGCCACAGGCGCCGAGCCCTGTATTGGGTGTTTAACCATGACACTAAACTGCCTAACACTAACATATGGATTTCTATAAGGATGATTAGTCATCAAACAACTCATCTCAAGACCATTTCCTTATGGTATTTAAGTAACTACAGTAGAAACTCCATAGTTAACCACCTGATGTTGACTTAACTTTCATGGACTGGACATGTGCCACCTGTACTCAATGGAAGACTAATCTCTATATATTGACCGCCTCTGTAAATTGTATCTTGAATACTTGTACTGTGACACACAATATTTATTAGTTTTTCCACTATAACTTGACTAGTTGAGTCCATACCATACCAAGGGTTAGAAGGTATGAGCTTTGCCCCTTAGTAAAATTTTTTCTTTGTATAAGTTCTAGATTAGGCCTAACATCCTATTATTTATCATGTGTTGACAAAGATTTTTTTCAACATGAAGGACTGGTCTGAATTGTAGGTACATCCTACAATTACTAAAAAGTTTGTGGTTAATCAAGATGTGAAGTCCCAAAGGCAAGAACTCAAAGAGCTGACATGAAGGAAAAGGTTTATCTACATTTTCTCAAAAGTAGCAGCCAAAGAAAGATGGCAGAACATTTTGGTGTTAGTAACATTTGTTTGTTAGTAACATCCAAAAACATAAATATACCTCCTTAGAGAGAGATGGTAAGTAAAACGGAAAACTACAGCAGAAAAGGAGGAAAACTTTCCCAATGAAGTCAATGAAGCCACATTATGCTGGTTCAAACAAATGAGGGCAGTTAGCACCTGAATCTTCAGGCTTATGACCCAAGAACTTGCTAAAAAATGTGCACAGAAATTCAGGGTGGCAGATTTCCAAGCACCGAGTGGTTGGCTTGAGAGATTTAAAGTGCAACATGAGATCTCCCAGAAATCTTGTATGGTGAATCTAAGGAAGTTCCAGTAGAAGTTGTGGAAGAGTTCTTCAGAAAGTCCCCAGATGTTGCCAGAGGTTTTGAGGATGAAAATATCTTTAACATTGCAGAATACGGATTCTTTTTCAAGGTGATGCCTGACAGAAGCAGCTTCGTCACGAAGGGTAACAAATGTAAGTTTTTGGAAAACTTTCCAAAAACATTGCACAGTACTGCTTTGTGTTAGCTCAGAGAGAAACTAAAGCCTTTGGTAATTGGTAAATCAGCAAAGCCACAGGCATTCAAGAACCTGAAGTCCCAAGACCTCCCTGTCAGTTGGAGACCAAACAAATGCACACAGATGACTTGTGCCCTATTTGGGTAAGGAGTATCAACAAAGAAATGAAGAAGAAGAAAAAGTCTATTCTACTGACAGTAAACAACTGTCCTGGCCACTCACAAGTGGAATCATCTCACAAATGTTAACACTAGAATTTCTGCCTCCAAACATGACCTCAAAAACTCAACCTCTTGAAAGAGGCATCATCAAAACCTGTGGTCCACCTGTGCAAGCAACTTCATCCACTGCATAAGGTAATGCCCTGGATGCTGTCCTCTGGATCAGTTCTGCTAGGAATAAAGTTCAGCCAGAATGATATAGAAGTGTTTGAAAAAAGCTGGACTTGTCACAACCTTAGAGCATGATGCCCCATCAACAGACCATCTCCTGCAGAATTCGAAGGATTAGATTTTTAGGTTTTTGTTGCAATGGATGATGAGGTGGCAACCTATAATGAAGCTGATCTAGAAGCAATTTCCATGCAATACTGACCAAAGAACAGACCAGAGTAAAAGTGGTGATGATGTAAAGGTGTAAAAGGGTAAAAGCAGCTAATGATGACATAAAAATTGCAGAGACTCCAAAAGAGGATGATATCAGGCATCTGATAATGCATTTGAAGTGTTATTTGAGGTGGAAAAATTCCAGGGAGGCTGAGTGGTATAGCCAGCATTGAGAGTGCTTTCTCCACTTAACTTTAGTAATAATAAGAAACAGGCTGAAATTTACTTTTTTCCAGAAAGAATGATTAAGAATGATTTAAAAAGTAAATGTATTGATTTTGTCTGATACTATATGTATGATTTTTACTGTGTTCTAACTATGTATAATTTCATGATGTTCTCTGATAACAGCTGTATAAGAAAGTAAAGTACATGTACATATCAAAAATATAGTATGTCTAGTTCCTTATGTTGACCACTTCCATATGTTGATCAGTTTGTTACAGTCCCTTGGGTGGTCCACTTAACCTACTGTAACCTAAGTCCAGTGGTAACAGCACTCAGTCCAGTGGTAACCTCTTGTAGCTTTGTCCTAAGGGCAGCTACACGGTGGCAGTGCATAGGTGTTTAAAAGTCTAATAGAAGCAGCCTCATTTTTCTGAGTTTTTCCAGCCAAAGGAACCAGAAAGAGGAGAACTCTGTAGGCAGAAGGGTGAGAGGAAATCTTGGAAAAACAGAGTATGCTGAAGGAGATTCCCTAATTTTCTATACGAACCTACACAAGTCCTAGCTGAGTTACACAAGCATTCAGCAAGCACAGGACAGAGAGAGCAGTAAAGCAAAGCCTTTAAAAACTGAACTGAGGCTGGACTATCACTTCCAAAAGATGGAATTTATAGTCCGAATCTAATGGACTGTTTGGAAAAAAAAAAAAATTCTCCAGAGGATTATTACAGAACCCAGAGTTTATACAATATAATACTGTCCAGTATAGTCCAAAATTACTTGACACACAAAGCACCAGGAAATGCGACCAATTAGCAAGGGAAAAGACAATCAGTAACTGCCAACCCCAAGATAACCCAGATTCTGGAAATATCAAGGACTTTAAAACAGCTACTATAACTACACTCCATGGAGAAAAAATAAACACTTCTTAAATAAGTGAAAAGACAGAAGTTCTCAGCACAGAAATAGTAACTATAAAAAGAAAAAGAAATTTTAGAATTGAAAATTCTAAAAGAAGGGCTCAATAAGAGAACAGAAAAATACAAAGGAATGAGCTGAGTGTGAACCAAAATATACAATCTGAATCTACTCAGGAAGAAATACCAGGCAAGGCCCGGCACAGTGGCTCACACCTGTAATCCTAGCACACTGGGAGGCCAAGGCGGGTGGATTGCCTGAGTTCACAGGTTTGAGACCAGCCTGAGGTAGAGCAAGACCCCCATCTCTAAAACTAGCCGGGGGCAGGAGCCTGTAGTTGGAGCTACTTGGAAGGCTGCATAGCTTGATTCTGAGCCCAAGAATTTGAGGTTGCTGTGAGCTATGACACCAACGCACTTTCCCGAGGGCTACAAAGTGAGACTCAGTCTCGAAAATCAAGGTAAGACCTAAGGCTGAAAGTCTAAAATGATACTACAATTAAAAGCAAAACAGAATTCTGAACTGAACTCTTCTGTTACAAAGCAAATTTACTATGCAAACTGATACAGCACTGAATGAGGTCTACGGTTAGATGGTAGCAACATAGTCTGATTAAAAATTTCCTGATTTTTTGAGGGGTTATGTACTTGAAAATTTTCTGTAAGTTTCAGGTTGTTATGTTAAAAAGTCACCTACAAAATTCATTTACAGCACTTAAACTAGCAGATAAACACTGCAGCATTCCTTTCGAATAAGAAACAATATGCATTTTCATCTCTTTTCAAGATTCTGCTTCATTGTTTCAGAGATTCTCAATGAATTATGATCAATATCTGCATGGTCCAATACAATAACCACTATTCAGTTCCTCAATTGCACCATCTACATTTAAGTACTCAAAAGCCCCAGGTTGCTATCAGTTAGTGTGTTGGACAGTGCAGATACAAAACATATCCGTCATCACAGAAATGTCTACTGAACAGCACTGATCTAGACCTGAGAGGCTAGTGATACAATAATGAACCAAAATCCAAAGAATCAGATGAACTTATCTTTAATACTTATTATAATACTGCACAAGTGCTCTAACATACAAGGCATTTAACTTCTCTAGAGCTCTACACTAATTTAATAAATCTAATCTAATAAATTGGATGAATACATCAAACACTGCAAGGCTACTGAAAAGATCAAATGAAAATGTAGATAAAATGTCTAGAACAGAGTGGCTGATGCACAGTAAATACCTGAAAAATACTGGCTCCTTTCTGCGTGTGTTTGGATAATTTCTTAAACTTTAATCTCAGTATTTTCAGATTTAGTTAAGCAATTACAGGAGTATCTGTTTGAAAATATGAGGCTTACCAGGCAATAGAATCCATGTGGTTACAGCCAATAAAAAATTCTTTAGTCCTTACCTTATTAAATTCTCATCAACAGTTAACACTAACTGTTATCTTGCTGGAGCACTTTCACTTCCTTTTGTTTCTATAACTACACTCATCTACTTATTTCCCCTGTTCTTTGGGAGGTCATATTCTTCTAGCAAACTTCTTTTGTTTAATGTTAGAGGCCACTGTGGTCCCATCAAAGGATCTATGTCCTCCCAACTCCCATTTATATTCACTCCCCTGGGCAATTTCACCCATACCTGCAGTTTCAATTTTCGACTCCAATTTTCTACATAGTACTTCCAGTCCATACTCCTTCTCTGAATTTCAGACCCATATCTCTAATTGCCTCCAGAAATTTCCTCCCGAAAGCTTCAAGGTAATTCAAGTTCCATATAGCAAAATCAAAAAAGCATTAGTCCTTATTCAGTCCCTCTATCAACCTAGTTGTGTAAAACAAGAGTCATCTTTGAAATTTCCTTCTCCCTCACCCTCAATCTAGCAACTGAAAGCTGATCTCAAATCTCATTCACTTAGCCCATCTCCACAATTCTCATCTAATTCAAGCTATCCTCATCTCTCCCAAACTATTCCAAGAGCCTCCTACTAATCTTCCCAGATCCATTCTGCAGCCTCTCTTCCTTTTCAATACCTATCAACACAAACCTAGTTCTGCCTTCTGGAATTACCAAAAATAAATCCAATAAGCTTCTAAATGACAACATTTTAAGCAATAAGATAATTAGGCCACTGTACTCTTAGTTAAAGCATTCTCTGTCCCTTCTACATTATGACAACAGCTTCAAGGTCACATTACCATCATACTCTCCTTTAAAAATATGGACCCCTGAATTGAACATAGTCCACATGTTTGGACATAAGTAACTTGATAGTTCATGCAATGGACTGAGATTTGTGCAGTCTAACATTTCAAACCACAATTACTATTTTTAATGTTTATAGCTGAAAGCATGTTAATCCACTAAATATTTATTAAGTGCCGACTACATATCAGGCATTGTTTAGGTGTTTAAGAACAAAACAGTGACCAAAACTGAGAAGCTCTGATCTCACATAAGTTGTATTAGGGTGAAGAAAAAATACAACAAACTTAAGATACTAAATTATACAGTATGTGGAAAAGTTACAATGCTATGGAGAAAAATGTTGGGTGAAAAGAGAAACTGTAGTAAGAGGGGGCTGTCATTTTACACCGAGTAGTTATGAGGCTGGAAAAAGTGTAAGGAGATGAAGTCAGAGAACAGACTCATTACTCTGAACCTTTGTAAATCACAGTAAGGGCTACAGATTTTACTACGGCTGAGAAGGGAAGCCATTTGGGGAAGAGAAGTGACATGATCTGGACATTTTATCAGGATCGCTATAGCTACTGAGCATTAAAGACTGTAGATCAGGCAAAGGTCATAGTAACTTTTTAAGAAGTTATTTTTTAAGTAAGAGATGATAATGGTGTTTTACATTTTATGTTAATTTTTATATGCCTAAATACTAGGAATTTATAAAGCTACAACTTTAAAAAAATGCAAAGATGGATCTTGAGGATAACAACAGGATAATACTTTAACTTTGGTCTCTCCTCTGCTACTAACAGGTATTACTAGTCAGATATAAGCAAGGTGCAAGTCTATTAATTTATTCTTGGGGACAGAGGATTTGGTTAGGAATTTGTGTTTTAAGTTTCTTTACTGGGCAAAGTAAATCAAGATCCAATTTGCATCATTAAAAGACAAAATCAGATAATGGCAGAGATTGCTAAAGGGGAGTTACAATGAAAATTATCCTACCAGTGACTTTCTTTTTATTACTTTTATGCCTGACACCCTCTTTAATTAAGGTTTTACAACTATCTCTCTGCTGTATCTAAAAAGTTCAGTATTAAGTTGGTGGGTAAAATAATACTGTACTTTCTTTTTCTTAAAAGATGCTATTGATGATGAATCAACAGTATTATGTAACTGCACTGATTTATCTTACCTCCGGTGATTAACAGTGTTAAGTTTTCATAAAAATTGCGTAAGCCTTAGTCAGTGCCCAAAAGATTATGGGTAAGCTAAGTAACAAAGTTTCAATCTTTTCTTTTTTTTTCAAAGTTTCAATCTTAACCCCTTGGCCCCATTACCACAATTCTCCTTAACATTTCCTGCATCACATATGCTTTCAGGCAGTATATTTAGAAATATTTTCACTTTTCTTCTACAATTTTCTTTCCACTTAACATAGTGAAGAATGTCTTTACAACATAAGTATACTTGCAGTAAGCAAACACTCAAATTCTACCGTACTGAAATCTTAAAATGTATTCATATTTTCAGGCAAAAGTCATTATCTGAATGTGAAAGTGAATATTACAGTATAATACAATATAAACAAATTATAAACAATAAATACATTTAATTTAATCTATAAATTTAGATTATCTTTGATACAATGTATAAAATGAAAGAAATCCAAAGGTAGTTGCAAAATTTCATTTTTCCTGCCCAATCAGTAAAAACCACAAAAACAAAAGGCCCAGGAACTTTCTCCTACAGCTTTTAACCAACAGAAAAATCGTGAGATGATTTAATCAACCACCAAAGAAACAGGGAAGAGAAAGCAATTATCTGGAAAGAGTTTTGATTACCTACCAAGATATTAATATAATTACCAAAAAAATACAAAACCAAGTTATTTCAGAATATAAAATATTGTATATTCTGCTGCTGAGGCAGTCATTTGCATGAATTCTTTTAAAAGAAGAAAATAATCCATTTATTAAAATGCTTTTCCCAAAATTTGGGGGAAATCCTCAGATTGGGGAAATGTAAGATCAGCATGCTATTGATCAATACCACCAGCCAAACATTATATTAAAAACTTTTTCATCAGTTTTGCTTTAAATATCTTTGTTCACTAGTAGTGAGGATGTTAAGTCAAAATCTCATTCAAAATGAATGAAAAATATTCAACACATAGAGGCCATCACGCAATAAGGTACACAAACATATTGAAGAATATTTCAAAACTCAACATTTGACTCTGTCAATGTTTTAACCAAATACTCAAAATCAGGCACCTACTTTTAAAACAATTTTTCAAAATACGTGTAGAGGCAAGCCCTCCAACCATCTGTAAGAAATCTCTTCTATGTTCCCAAATTCTGGTCTGAGGAGCGACGGAAGGTTAGGTTACGTTTAAATCTCCTGGCCCTTTGGGTGCCAGGCAGCGAATTTTAAAAAACAAGGATGGGCGAGTAGTTGGAAGTTCCGAGTATGGAGTAAAGAGCTGATGTAGAGAGGCGCCGGCCTTCCTATTCGCCCATCGAGAGGTCACAGCGCAGTAAAGTTTGGTTACACAAGCGGGCTCGGACGCCAGCGACAAAAGCAAAGTCTCCCAAGTAAAGCAGACACGGGGGCAGCAGCGCCCGGAAGCCCAGGAGGGCGCGATTCCACTAAGTGGGGGGCCGCGGCGGCTCCGGCGTGGAGCCCCTTCCCCCCGCGGGACCCCGCTCCTGGGCCCGGCCGGGCTCCGCCAGCGAAGGCGGCGAGAGACGCGTAGGCCCCAAGGAGGAAATGGGACGGAGTGCCCGCGGAGAGCGGCCTGCGCCGGGCCTGCGTCCCCTGGGAGCGCGAGCGCCGGGGGCCGTGCCGACCGCAGCCTCCCCCGCCCGGGTGGCAGCTCCAACTTTCCTCCAAGCGCAGGACGCCGCCTGGGCCGCGCGAGATTCCGAAACTTCGCCCGCCCTCCAGGCACCCCAGGCCCGCTCCTCCGCTAGGCGCGGGCCCCTAAGCCCCATCCACCCCCCGCACCCGGGGTCGGCCCATGTTTACCTCAGGCCAAGGTCCAGGCGCTTGCTCCGGCGGCGGCGGCCCCTCCGCTGACGTCCAAGGGCCGTCACTGTGCCTCCAAGTTCCCCAACATGGACTCCTCTGTCCTCTTCAAGGTGTTCCGGGGGCGCTGGGGCACCGGTTTCGCTGACCAGGTCGGGAGGGGACGGCGAAGCAGAGACCGAACCCGAGTTGAGCTGCTCCGCGCGGCTTGCGCCACCGCTGCTCCCCCTTCCCTCGCCTTGTCTAGCTTCCTCCCCACCAACCCGTGCGTCTCCCTCCTCCCCTCACTTCCCCCCCTGCCTCTCTCGGCTCCGCTCAGCCGCGCCGCCACAGGTCGGCGCGCTACGGTGACGACGGCGGCAGCCGGACCTGCCACATTTTGCTTACTCGCTTGCTAGGGCCCTGGGTCCACCGCGGCAGCGCTCAACCAGACCGCACGGGGGCGCTGCCAAAGCACCGCTTGAGCCGGAGCAACGTGGTGGGCGGAGTCACGTCGCGCGGCCTGTGAGCGGGAGGACCGGCCGCGGGGAGTGGAGGAGCCTTCTGGGAAACATCCTTCCGGCCTCGCACTCTGTCCACGCAGTGGTTGTGCGCATGCGCAGTGCCTGAAGGTCTGAGTCCGAGCGGCTTGGGCTGCGGTGCTGGCTCGGTCTCGCGGAACAATGAAAGTGATTTCAGAGGAACTAGACCAGGTTTGCGCGGCTTGTGCTCTACAGTATTTATAGTAATCTGATTTTCTAAGGGCTTCCGTATGTTGTGTGACAGCGGTTTGAGTCTTCATACGGCGGCGTTGCCCACCTGAAATACATCCTACTGAAGGCTAAAGTGTCACCAACTTGTAGACCCACCTCTTCCTTTCCTTCTGGTGGGCATTTTTTGCTTTTTTGAGACACAGTCTCACTCTGTTGCCCAGGTTAGAATGCTGTGGCATCAGCCTAGATCACAGGAACCTCAAACTCCTGGGTTCAAGCGATCCTCCTGCCTCAGCCTCCCTGGTAGCTGAGGTTACAGGCATCCACCACCAACGCCCGGCTAAACTTTCTTTATTGCTTTCTTTTTGTAGTAGAGACAGGGTCCCGCTCTTGCTCGGGCTGCTGCTTCGACCCCTGAACTCAGGCGATCTACCCTCGTCGACCTCCCAGCGTGCTGGGATTATGGGCCCGAGCCACCGCACCCGGCCTCTGCCAAAATGAGCGCTTTCCCACGTGACTCGTCGAGCCTAGAGGCTCTTCCTGTATCTTAATCCTACTTCAAAAAATTGAAATTGATCATGACTAACTTTGAGGACTCCCACTTTGCGTTTAGTGACGTGGTTTTGCCGGAGTCTGCGGTGTGGAACGTGTGTACCGTTGTCAACTCGGTCCCAGACGGGTCGCCAGGCCTTACGTTTTATACATCAGAAATGCCTTTACAGACGTTTTTGAAAGCCACTGACCCTTTAACATGGACAATTTCAGCAAGCTCCAAAGTGCCCTTTTTGCATTCGGTGTCCACTGTCTTTTACCAAGCTGTCCTCCCAGGCCCCCAACCTCGCCAGCGTCCCGCTAGCGGCTCCCGGGGAGGGCGAAGCTCTGCTACCCGACACCCCGCGAGTTCGGCTTACCTCGGGGCTCAGTAGCTCCCAACCTTTTCCTGCCGGCTGCCCATTTCTCCCTGTCAGCAGGCGCTTTGCTCCCCCAGTCACGCTGACCCTACCCACGATGGGTTTCCTCCACACTGCCGAGAGTCCCGCCACCGGACCGCCGCCTAGAGTGGTGGAGGGACCCCCTGCTCCCTGCACTAACCAAGTCGCTTTTCTGGCAGTCTCGTCCTCTGCACGTGTTAGGCCTGCTCAGTGTGTCTGCCACAGTTAGGACTGGGACAACGTCTTACCATTTCTGTTACAGTAGCGCCTGGCACTTAGAAATTGACAAATCCTGAAGGAATACAGGAGTAGCAACCTTGTGTCTTTAAAAGTCTTAGGGAGGGCGGCGCCTGTGGCTCATCGAGTAGGGCGCTGGTCCCATATGCCGAAGGTGGCGGGTTCAAACCCGGCCTCGGCCAAACTGCAAAACAAAAATAGCCAGGCGTTGTGGCGGGCGCCTGTAGTCCCAGCTACTCGGGAGGCTGAGGCAAGAGAATCGCCTAAGCCCAGGAGCTGGAGGTTGCTGTGAGCTGTGTGACACTAAGGGTGATAAAGTGAGACTCTGTCTCTACAGAAAAAAAAAAAAAAAAGGCTTAGGGAGTTTTACAATGTATTGTCTTTAGTATAAGGTTTAGGAATGGAGATGGCTTTTCTGTATTGGGGATATTCGAGGAAACAATAACCTACAGGAATTAAAAGGCTTTTTTCTTTTCCTTTTTCTTTCTTTCTTTCTTTTTTTTTTTTTTTTTTTTGAGACAGAGTTTGCTATGTTACTCCCGGTGGAGTGCCGTATCCTCATAGCTCACAGCAACCTCTAACTCTTGGGCTCAAGTGATCCTCCTGCCTCAGCCTCCCAAGTAGCTGGGACTACAGGTGCCCGCCACAACTTCAGCCAATTTTAGAGATGGGGTCTCGCTCTAGCTCAGGCTGGTCTGGAACTCCTGAGCTCAGGCAATCCACCTGCCTCGGCCTCCCAGAGTGCTGGGGTTCAAGCATGAGCCCTCGCACCTGGCCTTAAAATGCTTTATTGTGATAGAAGAGCAAAATTCTTATGAAGTGCCTTTCCCTGTCACTATCAGAGCAAATAGTACATTACAGAGGACATTTAATGTTTTTCTCAAAATTTGATTAAACCCCAATTGATAGCGCAGAGACAACTATAGACACATAGGCACATGGACAACTATAATTTTTAAATTGGTTATAACAGTATAGTTCCAGCAAAAGAAAACAATACCAAATCTTGATGTATTCATGCCCTGAAGGTTACACATTTTTGTCATTGGCCTCATAGGTATAATGTGAGTGTGGGGGTTTTTGGGGGTATTTTTGTAGAGACAGACTCTCACTTTATCATCCTTGGTAGAGTGCTGTGACGTCACACAGCTCACAGTAACCTCCAACTCCTGGGCTTAGGCGATTCTCTAACCTCAGTCTACTGAGTAGCTGGGACTACAGGCACCTGTCACAATGCCTAGCTATTTTTTTGTTGCAGTTTGGCTGGCCACGTTTGAACCTGCCACCCTCAGTGTATGGGGCTGGCACCTTACCTATTGAGCCACAGGCGCCACCCTATGGATCTCACTTTGCTCAGGCTGGTCTAGAACTCCTGATCTCACAAAATCCTTCTGCTTTGGCTTCCCACAGAGCTAGGATTAGAAGTATGAGCCACTGCACCTGGCCAGGAAAAATATTCTTAGTGCCTAAGAGCTAGTAGAGGTATCTTCCTTCATGTACAAATAGGAAGGGGTGATCTGTAATAAGCCATCTCTTGCTTCCCCAGGGAAAAGAGACTATATATTTTCGTACATGCAGCATTCTCATTATGTTTGCACATGAAGATTTATTATTCTCTCTGTTGTTTTAATATTTTTTATTTACAATATAAAAGGTACAGAATTTTAAATAACTAAAAGATGAACTATAAAATGGAAGAATGAAGTTGAAAGACCCATCATCAGTGTCAACATTTTAGATTTGATTATAACCATAAAAAACACAAATGGTATCCATCATAAAACAGCCTTCACCTGAATGCCCAGTTGGTGTGTGGCACTTTTGCCAAGCACTTAAAATAGCAATTCTGTAACACAGCTACAGAAACTCACAGTGGCATTTTTTAAAAATGAAGGATACAGTGTACTGATCTTGATGAAGCTTTTTCAGAAATAACTTATTTTAACTATTATAGGTAAATACAAAATAAAATTAAGACAAGAAATTGTGGTACAGAGACCCTCGGTCAAGTGAAAACACAGTTCTAATACTGTCACATAGGGCTTTTGCAGTTTTGAACAAATTGCCTAAGTTTTTAGTCCTCAATTTCCAAATCTATAACAGGAAATTTTTATTTTAATAATATGTGGCATTTTTATAGCAATAAAAATATATGAATTCAAAGAGTACACAATTTAAGACCAAATATAAAATATCTATGTGAGGGATAAAAAAATAATGCTATAAGGAAAAGTTATTTACAGTAAGTTTTTAGAAACCAATGGCTTATTTCTGTTTTCATAACTGTGAAGTATTTTAATTGGGCTAATACTATCCAACTGTTTTCTATGTAGAATTAAATTTATTTCAGCAATTATCAATTGGACATCTATCTAGGGAGTTTTGATGTGTATATAGATGAATGAACAATGTTTCAGGGACAGTTTACTTTCTGTTTGTTTGTTAGTTTTTGAGACAGAGCCTCTTTCCTTTGCCCAGGCCAAGTTGTCAAGCTCACAGCAACCTTAAACTCCTAGGCTCAAGTGATCTTCCTGCCTATAGACTCCTAAATAGCTGAGACTATAGGTGCTACAATGCCAGCTAAATTTTCTACTTTTAGTAGAGATGGGGTCTCGCTCTTGCTCAAGCTGATCTAGAATACTGAGCTCAAGGAATACTCCTGCCTTGGTCTCCCAGAGAGCTAGGATTACAGTGCTAGAATTATACTGCACCCTGCCACAGAGACAGGTAGGTTCAGATTAAGTACAAAACAAAGTTTGTACTTTGGTAGGTTCAGATTAAGTTTGGTAGGTTCAGATTAAGTACAAAAACAAAGCAAGACTATAAATGCTATAAAGCAGTAGTTCTCAACCTTCCTAATACCGTGGCCCTTTAATACAGTTCCTGTGGCACCAGTATCAATTAGAAAATCCAATTCCTCATTCTCTATCTTAAGATAATAATAATAATAATATGGTTCCTGTGTGTCGTGACCCACAGGTTGAGAACCACCGCTATAAAGGAATAAAAGTCTGAGGAGTGACTTGGTGTCGAAAGAGGGATAGAATACAAAGGGTTGGCGATGGTTATCTGTAGCTGTATTGACTTGGGTTAGGAATACCTTGGTAACTGGCAAAGCATTAGTTTTGGGTGTGTTTGTGAATGTTTCCAGAAGAGATTGGCGTGTAAATCTGAGTGGATTAAGTGGGGAAGATCTGCTCTCCACAAGGGCTGGCACTATCCAGCTGGCTGGGGGCCCAGCTGGATGAGAAACGGAACAAAAGCAAGTTGGACTCCGTCTTTGGAAGCTCAGTCTCACTCTTCCATCTTTGGACATGAAACCCCCACTCCAGAACTCCAGGACTCACACTGGCACCGCCGCTGGTGCTCAGGCCTTCAGACTTCACACTTCAGGGGCTCTAGCTTGCAGACAACCTGTTGTGGGACTTCTCAGCCTTCACAATTGGATTAGCCTAATTAATCCTCTCATACATATCCTATTGGTTCTGTCTCTGCAGAACTCTGACTCTTAAAGGAACCAAGGACAATTTCATAAAAGAGCTGACAATCTGAATAAAATTCAGACAAACATTACTCCAAATTTGAAAACTCCAGTTTAAAGTTAAAGTTGGTCTTGCATTCCCCACAGCACCTTTTCCACGTTTCTATCACTCTCCTCAAGTCTCAACCTCACGGTCACTCCTGTTGGGCCCCTCCCCTAAGCAAAGAATCTGACCAGTTGTTCCAAGGCTTCCGTTTCTTTGCCTGTACCTATAGACTCTGTCTTAACCTCAACCCAGCATACTTGTTTTCCTCTATCACAGGAGGAAATACCTCTTCTTTAATTTAAGGCTTGCCTTTCTACTTGTGCCGCAGATTTGTTTTTTCCAGACAAATAACAATCTTTTGTCACTGTGATTTCCTAAAAGAAATGTTTCAAACCAAAAAAGTAAATGTTATGAAGAACTACTCTATTGATTTGCCTTTCCCTGTGGGGCAGCAGGCATCACAGCCGCTATACATTTGGAACTGTGCTCTGAAAGAATTCTCTTTCACCCTCTCAGAGTCCTGCTTCGCCGGTCTGTCTGTCTTCAAGATTTTTAATTTCTCCTCTACTGAAGACTGACTTAACTCTCTTCCCTCCAGATCTAAAAATAGTTGAAATTTTAAGACTACTTCTTCATTTCAGTTTCTACTTAATTTGTTTTTAAAGGTAATAAGTATTTACTAACAATTCCAATAGCACAGACATATAGAAAACATATTCAGAAGTATATAAAGAAAAAGAATTTTACTGTCTTCATCCCAGATAAAACCAATATTAAAAGAGTAATTTTTTTTCAATACTTTTTCCAGTGTTTCCAGAAACACAAACATAGAAGTTTTGTTTTTTATTATTACAAATAATCATGACATATATATTTCTTTAACTTTTTCTTATTCAAAAGTTTATTAAAGATATTTATTTAGCTAGCTCATTCTTTTAACTAGCTGCAAACACATATATTGATGTATCATAATATTTGAAATCATTTCTTTGTTGATGGGTAAAGCAGATTTGTCCAGATTTGTGCCATTATAGATAATGCTGGAGAGAGTATCTTTATGTATGTACCTTTTAAAAATATGCAGTTGTCTTCTATAGAATTGATTCCTAAAAGTGAAATTGTTGAGACAATAATTTATTTTTATAACTATTTCCTGTAGAGGGTATATATTGTTTTGTACCACTCACATCCATCCATTCATTCATTCCTTCCTTCCTTCTTTCTTTCCTTCCTTCCTTCTGTCTCTCTCTCTCCCCCACCCTCTCTTCCTCCCTCTCTTCCTTCTTTCTTTTTTTTGTTAATAGCACCTCAGTTTCGTTTAGATAAATTAATCCCCTTCCTCTCCTAATCTGTGGGTTACAAATGGTATTGGGTTCCTCAGCTGGCTTCTACCTTGGACACTGACTCAAGACTGGCTAATAAGAATACAATATTCTACTAGTTACAGGAAGTAGTGTTCAGTAAGTAGTTCCAGGCTGGGCACATGAATCAATTACAACCAATCAGACTTAGATCAAGGACTCTTGTTCTCTGCTAGGATTGTTGCTGTAAGTATGTAAGTTGTCTTCACAAAGAGAGACACTTAACTGAGAATGCCTTCCACTTACAGAAAGACAGAACTAAGATAGGAAAAGAGACTAGTTCTAATAGCATTTGGGTAACCTTGATACAACTATGTCTAGACTTTCAGTTATGTGACTCAAATAACTTGTTTGTTTGAATTGAGTTTTCTGCTACCTGTGACTAAAGGACTTGTGAATGACATGCTACCAGATTACTTTCTAGAATTATTGCAGTTCACACTCCAATCTGAATGTAGAAGAGCACCTCTACCCCCACACCTTTGCCAGGACTTCAGCATGAATCTTAAATTTTTGTCAGTCTGATAGGCATCAAATGCTATCTTACTATTATTTTATTTAGCATTTCCTGATTACTGGTGGGAATTCTTTTTTCTTTTTAACTTTTTTATATCTTTATGTTTCCTATATGTTTCTTATAAATCATATGTAGTTGGACTTTTCAGATCCAAGCTATCAATCTTTGTCTTTTAACTGGAGCACTTAGTCTTTTGATATTTAATATAATTATCAACGCATGTTGGTATAAATCCACCAGATTAATTTGTGCATTTTCTTTTTTTTTTTGAGACAGTGCCTCAAGCTGTCACCCTGGATAGAGTGCCGTGGCATCACAAGCTCCCAGCAACCTCCAATGCCTGGGCTCAAACGAGTCTCCTGCCTCTGCCTCCCAAGGAGCTGGGACTACAGGCGCCCGCCACAAGGCCCAGCCATTTTCTTTTTTGTTTTGGTTGCAGCCATCATTGTTGTTTGGCGTTTCCGGGTTGGATTGGAACCCGCCAGCTCAGGTGTACGTGGCTGGCGTCTTAGCCTGTTGAGCCACAGGCTCTGAGCCGGGAATTCTTTTCATATATTTTTTGACTTTTCACAGCCTTTGAGTGTTTTTTTTTTTTTTTCTAGAGACAGAGTCTCACTTTGCCACCCTCGGTAGAGTGCCATGGCTTCACACAGCTCACAGCAACCTCCAACTCCTGGGCTTAGGCGATTCTCCTGCCTCAGTCTCCTGAGTAGCTGGGACTGCAGGCGCCCGCCACAATGCCTGGCTATTTTTTTGTTGCAGTTCGGTTGGGGCCAGGTTTGAACCCACCACCCTTGGTATATGGGGCTGGCGCCCTACCCACTGAGCCACAGGCAACCCCCGCCTTTGAGTGTTTTTTTTTTTTTACTGAGTTTTTTTATTACTGAGTTGTTTGTGTTCATCTTTTTCTGATCTTCTACATGATCGCTTGTATATTCAAGTTCTTAACTCTTGGTATTCCATATATGCAGGGACTGGGTTTTTTTTTTTTATTATTATTATCTTTTGACCTTGCTCATGGTAGCTTTTGTATAGAAAGTTTTAATTTTAATGTTTTCGAATCTGCCCATTCACTTGTAAGCTCACTGTGATTTGGCTTATGTCACCATCACTCTGAAACTGTGCCCAGAAAAAGTCACCAGTGACCTCACACTTGCCAAATGCAATAAACCCTTGACAGTTCCCAATAAGCAGTTTATCTTGTCTGAAGTTCCTTTGGGTTCTAGGCTCTGTGCTAGGCACTGGTGGTATGAAGATAGATACAATATTGTCCTTGCTCTTGAAGAATTGACAATGTAGTGCAATAGCCAAGCAGATGAACATAATATCAATGTGTAATTGATGCTGATGTTGAGTGTGTGTTATAGGCTGAATTGTGTACCCCCAAATCCATGGGTTGCCGTCCTAACCCAAACACCTCAAACTATAGCCATATTTGGAGATAAGGTCTTTAAAGAGGTGAGCAAATTAGAAAGAGCTCTTTACCCTCATCCAATATGACCAGTCTCCTTTTGGAAGAGGGGACGAGGACACAAACATGAGCGTACAGAGGGAAGCCTGTGTGAAGACAGAGAAAAGACACCCACCTGCAAGCCAAGTAGGAGTTGTCAGAGGAAACTACCCTGCCAATACCTTGATCTTGGACTTCTAGCCTTTAGAACTGTAAGAAAATAAATGGCTGTTGTTTAAACCTCCCAGTCTGTGGTACTTTGTTATGGCAACCCTAGCGAAGGAACACAGTCTGCCTTCACAGCATCCCTTCCATTCTGCCCCCTTGTGTAACATCCATGTGATTGTGAAAGGCAAAGACCGAAATACACCACCAATTCTAGGAATACCACTGATTATTCTATACAAATCAAAGTAATCCTATTACCTTTAGGGTAGTTTAGAAAACCCAGACATTCCTTTGGCCAAATTTTGTCAATAAAACTGACTCTGAGCCTGTTCCGGTTCTTCAGATAAAGCTACCAAAAGCTTGATCTGTTTCTGTTTGGATGATGAGGGGTGAAGTTGCAAACCCTGGAATTACTGCGGCTACTCTGCTATGAAGAAAGCTAGCTTTGTGAAAAGCCCAGCAGAGAGATGGAGCAAAACCGGGTTCTCACTGACATCATTAAGCCTCCGATTCAAATAACCCTGGTATCTGCCTAGTTACATAAGCCAACAAATCCCCTTTATTATTTGATCAATTTTGAATTTTTAAAATCTTATAACATTAAAAGAACACTTTCCAATCCAATTTTTCTGCCACCCATGTACTTCCCAGCTCCTATTTATTCTGGGTAGGACAGAGGTGGGCAATAGGCCTATAAGTTTTTGTGTTCGTTTTGTTTGTGTCTTTGTTTGAAACAGTGTCTCAAGCTGTTGCCCTGGTAGAGTGCTGTGGCATCACAGTTCACAGCAACCTCAACCTCCGGGGTTTAAATGATTCTCTTGCCTCAGCCTCCCAAGTAGCTGGACTACAGGTGCCTGCCACAACACCTGGCTATTTTTTTGTTGTTGTTGCAGTTGTCGTCATTTTAGCCAGCCCTGGGCCAGGTTTGAACCCTCCAGCCTTGGTGTATGTAGCTGGCACCCAACGCACTGAACTATGGGCACTGCCAAGGTCTATAAGTTTTAAAGAGAAAAACATAAATATGAGCTCACCTAATAATTTTATTATCTATTTTAGGTTACATAAAATATTTTGTTTATTTTTTGTATAATTATTTTGACTGTGATACTTCTTGAAGCAGTCTCCAAGAAAAAGTCCAGGCTTCCTCTTGCTTGTCTCACAGTAGCAAAGGGTTTCTCTCCTCCCACCTTTCTCATTTCTTCTGCTGCAAACCATGCAGTCCTTTGTTGATTTTTTTCATTTTTGCATTATAAAAGGCATCTTCCCATTTAGCCTTTCCGCGGTGTCAGAAGATGAATGTCTTTCCCTCTTTCTTGAATTTCTGTTCCTCACATTGCTCACAAACTGAGTGATGAGATTTCTCCTGTAAGAAAGCTATGTCTGCTCTTTTATCCACTCTCTCTAAGAGTAAAGGATGTTGCTGTTCACAACTGCAGCTTCTGTTGCCCAGAAGAATAATTTTTTCCAGCACTTGTAAGACTTCATTATAAATCTGTTAATATCCACAGTGCTGATCAGCTCTGTCCACTCTTCCCATAAACTTTGTATATTTATTTTTATTTTATTTTATTTTATTTTATTTTGAGACAGAGCCTCAAGCTGTCACTCTGGATAGAGTGCTGTGGCATCACAGCTCACAGCAACCTCCAATTCCTGGGCTCAAGCAAGTCTCCTGCCTCCGCCTCCCAAGTAGCTGGGACTACAGGCACCCGCCACAACGCCCGGCCATTTCTTGGTTGCAGCCGTCATTGTTGTTTGGTGTACATGGCTGGTGCCTTAGCCACTTGAGCCACAGGCGCCGAGCCAGCATATTGACTTTTTAAGAGCGAGTGCTTGATTTCCCTGTAATAATATTCTCATTCACTTTTATTCCAGTATGCTTTCCTGACTAGAATAGAAAGGGAAGAGATTTCTTAACACCTTTAGAATTGTGCTTAACCTTGGGTTTACATACCCATTAAGTATTTGCTTTATGAAAATTTGTATCCAGTTGTCTAAAAGGAACTTTAGTTGTACATTCCCCTAAGATGTGGATTAAGAAAACAATCAGTGATGTGAACTAGGGGTGTGTGGGAATCAAAGTCAGTGGAACAGGTCTGTGGAGGAAGAATGATAATGTCTCAGGCTGTAAAGAAAACTTAAAGAGATTTGAAGTGGAATTGATACAAATCAAGCAAAAGACAGGTTGTAGTGATACATTAGGTTATTTAGTCTAACCCTCTTCCAAAGGCTTTTAGCTTTTTACTGTGTTCAAATCCATTGACCCTCCCATCTCATTTTGGACACCTCCAAAAGGCACTCCTAAAGCAAAGGTTTATTACAGTGTTTATTACATGACAGGCTAGGAAGTTGAGGTACGGTAGGAAACAACAAAGATTTCTGTCCTGGTGGAACTTCTGGGTGATAACAGTTTTCTGAGGTGATTGTATGGCTCTAATAGTAGTTCTCTCTCTCCACTGAGAAAAGCAGACCATGACCAGTCCCCTTCTCATGTTTGCCTGTGCCAGTGTTTGGACTGAGGTGTTTAGCCCTGCACTTGTACCTCTTGAGTATGTTTTTTTTTTTTCTTCAGACAGAGCCTCAAGCTGTCACCCTGGATAGAGTGCTGTGGCATCACAGCTCACAGCAACCTCCAATTCCTGGGCTCAAG